>JAYGXS010002323.1:0-10671 GCA_036362985.1 Ligula intestinalis | reverse complement strand
TGACCTGACATCAAGTATTGTTTCTTACCTTTGGAAGCGCAAAACAGTTTCAGACGTAAATGACAGTTATAGTGTAGGTCAAACAGGCCAACCTCAACTAAGTAGGCCCACTTGTCTGTGGAGTTGCTGTGGAAAAACTGTGTTTTTTTAGTTAGGTCGGAAAATGAGGTATCGGTGGGATTTAGCTCATACATATTTACTCATGGAAAGCTAGAATACTAATGCAATGTAGTACTTATTTTATGGTGACTAAATGGCTGCAAAATGATACCTTGTCATCCGCGGATGCGTTTGGCATATGTCTTGTCGTAAGTACGCATTCCAGAAAGTTACCTTTACGTTAAAATCAACACAAATCAACTTCAACTTTTAAATCTCCTGAGAAATTGATTTCTGTTCGCGGTAAATATCAACATATTTAAGGCCTACAGCGTAGACTGAAATTGTATTTTGGTTGAAACCCGTCAACCACTGCGAAATGTCTACTTGCTGCCGACAGACAGACTTGAATAGTATAAATTAATGTTTCACCTTACCATACTAACAGTCTACATACTAGGTAAAAGGCCCTGACAATTGTTTTGCCGGTATTCTGCCGCCGCTTGACACAGCTGCGAGAGGTCCGGGTCACAAGTTGGCCCCTCAGATTCCTCTGTCTGCTTTTTAGTTGTTATATCGGTTTTGAAAGTGAAGCTTTTTATCTCCTGCGAAATGGATTTTCGTTTGCGGTATACATCAGCATATATTAGGTCTATAAGCGTAGACCTAAATTATAAGTGCATTTTCGGGTTAAAACCCATCAACCACTGTCTATGCCTGTAGACTTTACAAAGGAGACTGGAATGAAAATTACGTTCACATTTGGCGTCAACATCCTTTTATGTCCAACCTAGTTGCTTTAGTCAACTTTTACTCAGAGAAGCCTAATGCCAAGCCCCAGTTTTCGAATACGGCAAATTTTTTTGTATGCAGTGGGCTTTGAAATAGCGTCCTCCATCCCGTATCTCCTATACCACCTGATAACGAAAATTTAACGTATTGTAAAAGTTTATCCCTTTATAAGCGGTACTCATCGGGGGGTAAACATGGGCATGGCAGGTATTACTACGATGTTTTGGCCTTTAAGAATTTTCAATTGAACTGTAACAATTTCTCATCGATGGTATTTCTTAACTATGCTTGCAGCTTTTTACCTCGATGTTTTAAAAAAGTGATTGCAATCGGTGCAATCGCCCAAATTGTGTTCCATACTCCAACTAAAAGCCTTCCAGTTAGCAGGTCCACGGATTTCTTGCCTTTGCACGCCATCCCAAACTGCGTCCATGAAATCACCTGCACCTGTGGATGCAAGTATATTGGCCGTACGCAAAGGCAATTGGCGACCAGGGCTGCAGACAATTTGCCAGCTTGGTTTTTAGAAAATACAATAAAATGCCACGGTCCTTTATCACAAAACGCCTATAAGACAGTGGTCACGCCGTTTGCATGAACAAATATTTCCAAGTCATGGAGTTGGAGTTGCACACAGGCCGGAAGCAACCATCAGACGCCGGGTCATGAGGCCGAATGACCCACTGCCACGGCAGGAAACGGCTGGAGTCGTTTACCGGATCTGGTGTAGTTGTGGACAAAGAAACTACGTCGGAGAAACCGGGAGATTACTCCAGACGCGAATGGCCGAGCATGCAGCGGCGGTGAGGAAGAAAGACGTCAACTCCCAGGTTGCACCTCACTCAACGGGACCCGGCCATATTTTCAAGTTTGACGAGGCCGAAATCCTCGCAAGAGGAGACAACCGCGTGAGCCGCGAGCTGCTCGAGTCATGGTTCTCAGGCCCCCAGTCCATCAACAAGCGCAACGATTTGGCGTTCCCATACGGTGTACTGAGAAATTTCCTGAACAAGAAAATCAGTCACGTGGGAAGGACTGGGCGTAACTCTGACGACAGCGGGCCTAATTGTCGAGCAATTATCCAACCTTCATCTGACACGGACAAGAACATTGTTGCAATTAATGAGCAATCACCGGACCAATTAAGACCTCCAGTGGTGGCTACAGGAACGGACAATTATGGTTCACATGTGGGTGACCGCTGTGAACTATAAATAGCGTGCAATCTGTGCATGTATCACCCCCTATCTGCGCATGTCTCTGACCTGTTTACGATTACCTATGACTAAGGATTCCCGACGGAATCCGAAACGTCAGGAAATAAAGTCCTTGTTCCAGTGATCGCATCTTCTTCTTCGGAAATGGTGATTTGTTTTTGCCAAATGGAGCCTCAGCACCGAAATGAACTTCAACAACATCCATCCAATTTGTCCCAAACGCAGTTGCGTAAGGGCGATTTATCGGCATGTTGAGAAACTCTGCAGTGAACCAGAAGCCAATTTTGCTGAAATTCAAGATCTTCGAAGGGCGTTCAGAGAAAATTGCTACCCGCGCAACTTCGTCAATCGGTGCATATGCAAACGAGATGAGCAACAAAATCACACCGACCTCACATTTTGACGAGCGATGCCGTATGTCAAAAATGTCTCGTAGGCTATCGGCCACCTTCTCGAACCAACCGGAATTTGAGTCGCAAGCAAGCTGGAGGTAACCATTAGACGTCAGTTAATTAAATCAAAAGACAAACTTCCATGGTAAGAAACATGTGGAGTCATCTTTAGGGTCTAGTGCAGTTGCAGACAAAGCTACTACGTCAGAGAAACTGCAAGTCTTCCCAAGACGCGAATTGCTGAACGAGCAGCAGCTCCGCAGAGAATGATGCCAATACTCAAGATGCCGCTCATTCAGCGAGACATGACTACGCATTCCCAGTTGATGAAGCTGAAATTCTCGCAAGAGGTGGCAATTTTATGAGCCACGTATTACTAGCGTTAAGGTTCACGGTCCCCCAGTCTATAAATAGTTGTGACGACCTGCCAAATCCATATGCAGTGCTCAGGTTTAATTCGGCCAGATTAAATATCCTCTTGAGGAACGCACAAGCCAACGCGTCATCCAACGCCAAAATCAGAACACCAGATGGCCGAGCAAACATCACGTACAATTCCAGCTTGCGTGATACAATTTCAGCGGGTCACGGCTCGCATACCGGTCATCAAGCAAGTAACGCACAAGAGGACAGTTATCGTTAATTGTCATTGACATATGTGTGCAGTAATGGCTATGGCCTATACACGCTTATACTACCCTTGCATTTATTACCCGTTTCTGTTACTGTTTTTTGCTTCTGTCTGCGATTAATAATCCGCAAGTCACTTCGAAAAACCAGAGGAATTAAAGTCTTGTCCCAGCTATCGAGTAGTCTTCTTCTACTTAATTACTTCCTGAGACTCACATGTTCGTTTGTATTGACAATTCCACAAACATTGCCTTCGGACATAGATACACACTGACTTGAGAAAGTTCGGCATTTTATTTTTGAGGTTGGTTATGAATTGCCATCCCAGGAGATTGGCCAACCAATGCTTAGGGGTAAACTAGACACCACCGAGCACAGGATCCCCATAGAATACGTGACACGCCTGTCTTTCTGTTAAGAACGTACCAAAGCGACTTTCCTTGAAAGGGCAAAGTCTATCAGATCCTTGCTGCATGGTAAATTCAGGGAATCACAGGGGCACTTACGTCTATCAGTTTAGCCAGTATATGTCAGTATATTTGGAATAAATGACAGAAGCCCCTAAGAACTCCGTGGAAACAGCACAGGAATGCATTAAATTAAGTGAATATGCAGAACGTGTTACAGGTTGCTTAGGTTTGCTAAATGCATAAACAGATTAAGGAAACATGACTGTTTAAAAAGGACAGGTGTTTGCTAAATAACAGAGTAAAAGACATTCACTGCATTTCCACTTATGAAATGTTAACCTGATCCAATTGTGATGTAAGCTGAAGGCCTATTGAAAGCAAAGAAGTAGTACGTTTTTAGACATGTATGTTATTAATGACCGGTTTGATAAAAAACTCTCATTTTAAAACAGCGCAAACATTTAGATTTCCTTTGCACGTAAAATTGTCTGGTAAAAGGTGTTACCCGGATAAGCATCTATCACGTTTTTAGAAAACACACTTCGAAACGAGTAGCTGAAGAAAGTATTGGCTCATATGAACAGTGAAACACACAGACAAAGGTCGCTTCCCATTCTTCGTACAAAGGCCATCGCAATTCGGCGGTGAAGATTTGTGGTCTCGGCGACCACAGCCAGCATCATGCAACTCAGGAAAAGAAGATTTGAACTCTATAAGAAACGGGAAGGGGGCTTAGTTCTCTGCACACAGTTGTGCCATCTTTCCTTGTAGGTATGTTCTAAAGCAAACCTTAGGACCGACCGGGCGGACATTCACTTCAAATCAAATTTCAAAATTCATTTAATTCATCAAACAGAACAGGAACCGAATGAACAGATGACAAACAGTGCAACAGCAACCCTAAGTCTGCAGGGTCATTCCATATATGAAAGCGGTCCCCAAAGTAGTCTCACGACTGTCGCAACTTGCTAGTCTAGGCATAGCCCATCGACCGCAGGCGACAATACGCCGGCGGGTGATTCAACCTAAAGACAGACTGCCTCCTACAGAAACAAGATACGTTGCGATGAAGGAAACTGCAATTTCTTTGGAGAAACAGGCCGCAAATTGCAGACCCGCCTTCACGAGCACAAACTGGCGGCTCGGAGACTAGACCAAAACTCACAACTTGCAGCACACGTCGCAGAGACTGGTAATGACTTCGGTTTTCAAGTAGCAACCATCATTTGCCGAAGAAACTGAAAAGCCGAAAGGCTGATGCTTGAGGCAATATTCTCAGTTGCCAACTCCGTCAACAGGCATCTAGACCTCACGCGGCCTACAACGTTTTGCAGCATGATGAGAGCGAATAACGAAACAAGACCAAACCGAACGTAGGGATCGCAAACGAAGAGGATCCTACGACGAACCAGCCAGAAGAGGAGGCAGAGTTACAAGATACAGAGTGACAAGGCGCCACCGACAGTTAATCAGCTTATACCACTATAATTGCTCCAGAATCCACTGACAGCTCATTGCCTTTCTCCCTCGCCCCTTTTGATAACTGTTACTAACCTGACGATTTCTGCCAGTGGATTGGCCTATGGCCGCTAGGATTACCCTTTTTCGCTAGCTACTTTTCATCACTGAAGATGTACTCCTGTAAGTTTTCGGAAGCTCAGAAGAATAAATCAATGAATCCGGTGCTCTACATGCCCTCTCCCTTATTCATTTTCAATGATTTTTACTGTTCAGAAAAGAGTACATCTGGTATATGAAATATAATAAAAGGCGTTGGACCCACTTACTTAGATGTATTGCCGGGCGATTGAAGCGCTCGTGACGAACCCCAAGAGCGGAGCAAAGATAAATGGAAGAAGTGATGTCACATAAAGCGGAATAAAACCAGTGATCCAGTATCCGCTCATCAGACACAGAAGATAGGCTCCCTTTAACTCGTTCTAAATAAAACGAGGACGAAAGTTAAGGGGTAAAATTTTGTTTATATAAAGCGAAAACTGCCGGGAGAGCATTATAAAAGCATGAGTTCTTTTTTGCCTATTACCTGGTTTCCAGGACAACCTCACGGACCGGGACGGTTTTTAAATTTAATAAAAAAACATCTACAAAGAACATGTGAGCGCTGGGACTACAATTTTATTCACCTGACATTTTGAAATCCACTTTAGATCCTTCATCTGAGAAATTACCAGAAACGGGCTATTCATGGACAGGACGTAGCATTATTAATCGGATCCAGTCACTATGCTACAGCACACTTAAAATAACAAACGACTTTCCTACGGAGGATAATTGCTTAATGTCCGGCGTGCGGGCCCTGGCCTGCCCAGATTTAATGAAATTTCGTGGAATTTGACGTGACAATTCATCTGTATCCTATAGACCCTGGAGTTCTTTGCGCATGGATTACCCGTTTCTATTATTATCTCTGAAGAATGGTCCGAGAAGACTTTCGAAAAGTAGGGCGAATAAAAGTCCTGTCTCAGCGATCACATGCACTTTTTCTCAATTACTGTCTGTGAGCCGCATGTTTGATTTATTGGCATTGTGGATTTCTTTGACGTTCATAGCCTATCAAAAAAGTCACTCTTTGGATCAGCAATTGTGCCTTTTGAGTTTCATCCTAAAGGACAAAACCGCATCCCTATCAAATATGTAGGGAGCAAAAATTCTCGGCCGCATAGTCGCTCGCTAATCACAGGTTTATAATCAATTATCGTTCTTTTTGTGGAGGAAAGAAGCCAAATGGATTAAAAACGAAAGGGAGCCCACCGTCTCACGGTAAAAACAACCAAGCGGGCAAAACAATGTGCGTGCGATGTCAGCTAGCCAATCACCATGTGGCACAGCATTAGGCAATATTGATTACCTTGCTCAATCCTGAGAATGAATCAATCAATAGCCAGTCAGCCACTCGGGTATAAAAGGTTATTTAGGAGGTTGGACAAATTTGGTTAATCCAGCTGACCCAATTGTTACAAAAAACGCGTGGCATTCTGTGAGAATCTAACCCGCAAAGGAGGGGAGGCCTTCTACTCAAGTCAACGCTCTACTCTCCTGAGCTACGAATGTCACGCTCCACACCATGAGTTTTATCAAACAGCAAGATTACTGCCCAAGCAGGATTTCCTGACCAATCATTTAGAATACAGCAGAATGGCTACTAGGCTGACTTAATTCTTAAAAAGATTTTGCAGAGTTGCCAGTTAGAATCCCGCCAAGTGCCGCGATTTTTTTTTCAGAATTGGGACAACTAAACATAAGGGGGTTATAGCAAAACGGCCTATCGATGCATTTCTATCATGCCAAACTCTAGTGTAGTAGAAAAGTTAGCATCCAAAGGAAAAGACCAAGTGTTTTTTGTTCGAGATCGCTTTGCTTCGATCGTTTCGTTAACTAGCCTTCGAGCTTTCGCTTTCATCCATCTATCGGGGCAGTAGATCCCAGCCTATTTTTACTCGTCAGTGACATTTATGGCTAATGTGACACATGCTTGTATGATGCCCTGCCAGGACATGAAGACGGAGACTGCCATAGCTGCAGATGATTTTGCCATGAATTTCACTGAACTTAAAACACTGTTATTTTGTTTGAGGTATGATTGAGGTTAGTGATCAGGTTAGGTTACCACAATGTTACTTTTATTGCAGGTGGGAGTTTTCCTATCCCCAGGTCGTTTCGGTGGGTGACATTAAAATAATATAGTCTCATTTCCTCTGTTGCAAAATGTTCGAAACGTCGGAGCAGTACACTCTTGGTGCCAAAGAACGTCTTTACTTCTCCTATTCAGTAACTTGGGCCTCGCATATTCTCGACCATTCAGAATGTTCCTTCGTAATTCTTGCTGCAACCGCAGACGTCATAGCGCTATATTTCATCTTCAATGTTCCCAAACTGAAAACCTGACATTTTACTTTGAATATTTAGTTCAAAGGGTACTTTCTGCTTGTTGGACTCCACGTTTTCACGTTTCTGCACATTTACCCCAATCAAAACATGCGTAATCGGAAGCATTTGTGGAATATGTTCTTGTTTTTGTTTTAAGAATGAAACTTTTAGCATTAAAATACCGGCTTCATAAAAGAAATAACTTTTCCAGCAGACCAGATTAATCTGTACAGGCGTTTTGATATCGCATCTCCTCATCCTTCCTTAACATTGTCCCTGGAAGCGCTGATTTCCGTATGAGCCTCTGATCCACGTGGGCAAGTTCCTTTGGCTTTGTTTTCGCATAAACGTCTGACACATAAACACGATAATCTTCCTATGTTAGTCATCGGTAAAACGAAGCTCTCTGCCTGTTTATGTTGGCCACACAGGCTGATGTCTTTGAAGTCGTATCGCCATTCGGCGACAGGACCCCTTATCACACCTATTTGCGCATTCGCTCGAGTGTGATCATCGCTTCACTCGGTGAGGGGAGGGGGGAGCACGATAGCCAGACAAGCCCCTACCCCATGTCTGCCTGCATGAAACTTGGACGGCGTGCGGGCACGGCTGACAGCTTCGCACCCACCCCCCCTAAGATAACAGCTGCTTGCCCATATCCGGCCCAGTGGATATTCGCTAATGTGTCAACCCCGCTACAAGTGAATCATTCTCTGAATTAAGGAAGTCAAGTTAAGCGAACGAACGTTTTCGATTAATTCATCATCAGGCAATACAGTACCACTGGATGACAGGGTATCATTGCTGAACTTAAACATTCTCTGAATGTCAACATTTTCTCACTAACCGTAACACTTCGTTTCACCATGCCATGGACGGTTGCCACCCTCTTCCCCCAATAAACTCTCTAGCGGGACAATTCCCATCGTCATTTCGTCCGACGACGGGCCGATGCTAACAGCTTGAAACCTTATGAGTACAACTCGATTTTCTGAAGACAACTCCTTCCATAATATCATTTCAGGATGCAAACTACTTCAATTATCCGTACAGTAAAATAATAGTCAAGACCAACATTTGAGGCTGTTTAGTTTTGCAATTGATTTGATTTAAGACACAAAATGCTGTGCATTAGAATAGACCTTAGTTGAGATCAGTGCATTGTAGAAGGCAGAAGGCCAAAAGGGGCCAAATCCAACGTCATTTTGTGCGTGTTACATTCTAAAATAGCAGCAATTGAATCAAAAATGGTTACAGCACGGACATTTTTACTTTCTTTAAAGCCACTCCGATGCAGTTATTGGAAATCGTATTCTTTTCGGGAAAATATGAGCCGCTTCAGTTAACAAAGAACTATTTTGCAGATAGGGTACGCACTATGCCATTGGAGTAAGTAATGCTTTTTTACAGCTATAATTTTTCTTCCCATATTGAAACATAAGGCCGTTTATAAGCGTATTTACGAGCACTTACGACATGCCGTCAATTTTCACTGTTACGCCGTATGCGGAAAATGCCTATGCAATTCATATTTTTAGAAGTACGAAGACCAGAAAAAGATATATATAAGTATGAACAAGAAAATCGGTATCCCAAGAAGTATAATTCGGTAGGAGTACACTGAGAAACGGTGGTGCATTTGGTTGACTTTCGACCCTGGCTCACCAGGTCATCGTTATTGGAAATCGTAAAAAAACAATTAGCCCAAATTGATGACTTATCAGCGTCGCTTCCGACTTAAAAAACAGTTGGCAATACTACCCACAAAAAATGTAACTAAGGTGTATCATAGTAACTAGTGTGAGAAATAACAGTAGTGGTAGTAGGAATACCGGCTCTGGATTCCAAGTGACTACCGCTTGAGGTCTTTATTGGTACGGTGATGGCTCATTAATTACCACAGCGTTCTTGTCCACTTCAGATGCGGGTTTGATAATTGCACGACAATTATTCCCGCTGTCGTCATAGTTGTCGTTGCACCCAGTTCTTCCCACGTGACTGATTATCTCGCTCAGGAAATGTCTCAGTACACCGTATGGTAATGCCAAATCGTTTCGCTTGTTGATAGACTGGGGGTCTGAGAACCATGATTCGAGCAGCTCGCGGCTCACACGGTTGTCTCCTTTTACTATGCAATCTGTGCATGTTTCAGCCCTATCTGCAGAGGAGTCAGGCTATCGTACCATTTTCTATGAGTAAGGACTCCCGACGGGATTCGAAATATCAGAACGGTAAGACTATTTTCTAATGATCACATCATCTTCTTCTGAGGTGCTTTAATCTGTGCACTCGTCTGCGCTCTCACCATCTCATCGCTCTTCCCCTGGTCTGCCTCCACCAAAATTTCCCCATGTAATAACCCTTATCTCATTTATCTCTCATTCCTATTCCCACGATTCACTTGTATGATATGGTGAACATTGCCAATAGTCAAGAATATGCGAATTCCAGGAAGTAGTTCAAAAGAAGAAAATTCGATCACCGGAACAAGAGTTTTATTGGCCTGACGTCTCGGATTCTCTCGGGAAGCATTGATCATAGATGATGATAACGTAGTCATGTTCATGCGCAGATGGGGTGGAGACATGCACAGGCTCCATGGTATTTATAGTTCATAGTGGTCATCTGCGCGTGTGTGATAATTTCTCACTTCTGTACCCACTGCTTGTGTCTTAATTGATGCAGCAGGGGAAAATTGTGCATATTTTTGCTTTTAAATATAATATTGAAATTTATAGAGGCATTGTAAATAAGTGGAAAAGGTGCATACTAACCAAGTGCAGTGTTTGCGGAGGACCATACAAAATGCAGTCCAAGTCCGGCATCCGGACGTGTCCGAATTACTTCGCATGACGAACGATATAACAATACCACTGAAGCATTCCTTCCTACTTTTAGACGCGTCCTATGAGGAACACCTTGTCCACGAAGTTCTATGATACTTAACCGGGCAGTTAAAAATCCGAAGCTGTTTTATGGCTACTTCAGAAAAACCACACGAAACCAGGACCCAGTTCCCCTTCTAAGGCAAGCGACGGAACAGTAATGAGTGAGGATGGAGCAAAAGCTGAGCATCTTTCACAATTTTTCAAATCGAACTTTACGATTGAAATCGGATTCATCCCTCCAAACTTTGGCTTGGATGACGGTCCAAAGATTGAAAATGTGGCCTTTGCCGAAGCAACCGTTCTTCTGAAGTTAATGGCACTAAAAGACTCGAAATCATCCGGTCCCGATGACATC
>JAYGXS010002322.1:0-10673 GCA_036362985.1 Ligula intestinalis | reverse complement strand
AAAACGGCATTTGCCACTGAATACTCCAGTCGTTTAGTTTTTGAAGGCCTAATTCAATTGTTCTATGCACACTACTTATCGAATTTTTGTTCTAGGTATATGCGAGTTTTAAGTCATCTGCACATAAAAAGTTTTAGCAGATGTTGATATCGTGGATAACTCATGAATGTAAATGAGAAATAAGAGGGGACCTAGGATAGTGCCTTGAAAAACACCACTGCTTATATGAGCTGGTTCTGATACTATATTTCGAAGTTGTACTACTTGAAATCGGTTTTGAAGATAGGATTTGAGGAAATCAAGGAGGGGGGGGGGCGAATCCCGTGACTCACTAGCTTCACGATCAGTCTTTTATGGGGAACTCTGCCAAAGGCTTTTTTTAGATCAAAGTAAATTGTAGCTACCGTACCCCCATCATTTCGATTTCTGGAGACGAATTCCAAGAAAGTGAGATGGCAGGACTGACATGACTTTTTAAGTAAAAAGGCATGTTGAGAGGGAGGTATGAGATTTACATTCGTCAGATGGTCTAACATTTGGTTCTAAATTATTTTTTCTAAGATTTTTGCTAAAACCGATGTTCGGTGAACACGATAATTTTGGGCATTGGACCGATTTCCGTTTTTGTAAATTGGGGTGATACATGATTTTTTCCAGATTTCTGGATAAGTACCATTTGACTGCAGTAACGAGAAAAGGTTAGACAGAAGTATTGGGGCATATGTCATATGCCTCAGTATGCAAGGAGGGATTTTATCCGTTCCATATGATGTGGAATTGGACAGTTGGCGGATAGCTTTCTCTACAGTTTCTTCGTTAAACAATATCTCTTTTAATACTAGTGCCGTCATTCCTGTTGGTTGGGGGATCGGTTCTTCCTCGACTGAATAGTTGGTTGAGAAATACTCGTTGAAAAGATTTGCTATTTGGTTGTCATTTGTTATTACTATTCCTTGGTCATCAAGCATGATTTGGGGGCCTTGTTTTTGATGATTATTTATTTGTTTCCTGAAGATTTGGGCTGTCCCTTCTGGGGACTCGATTGCCCGATGTTCTGCTGCTATCATCTTATTTGTTTCAATGTTCTGGGCTAACTCGTGAATCTCTGTAATGCGTCTGAGCGTAGATAGATAACTAATACATGGGTCGTGGAGTTGTTTTTTTAGCCGTTTGGAAAGGAAGTTTGGGATGAGTGATTTCTTACATGGGGATCTCTCGTCAATTAGGGTATCTCGAATTAAATTAAGGGTGGCATATAATATGTTTACAGCTTCTAGAGGGCATGCTGTTAGGAGGAAAGAGCTCCAATCCAATGTCAAGATTTTTGGGGCTCATAGAAGTGTAACTAGAATCAGGTCTTATTTTAATGTTAAGAGAGAGCACTGCTATTATTGTCTTATGATCACTATCAAAGGTTAAGTTGTCGTAGTGCGTATATAAGGGCCAGATATCATTGGTGAGAATAACATCGAGTATATTGTTTCCCCTGGTTGGTTTGCTTATTATTTGCTTCCAGTTATGAAACACAATTGATGATAATAATTCATCATGTCTGGATGGGACTGATAGTTCTGTCCAGTTTATTTCTGGACGGTTCAAGTCTCCTGCAATTATCTTATATTCGGTTTGGATATTCGATAGAATATCTAGTAGATTTGCAAGACCAGTGTCATCATTACTATATTCCGGAGGGGTGTACAAACATCCAAGTAGAATGCTTTTAAGGGTCTTGGATGTTATGATAGCGAAGCACGCTTTGCCATTGAACGTCTCCTGAAGAACCTCAAAGCCACTCTGTTCTATGGTAGATCTAATGTAGATCATACAACCTCCTCCTCGTTTATTCGCACGGTCCTGTCTATAGAAGGTGTAGTTTGCTATAAAAAGTGAAGCATTGGAGGTTGATTCGTTTACCCATGTTTCTGTTAAAAAGACTATATCGGAATTGTGTGTGTCAATAAAAGTCCTAACTCGTGGAACTTTGTTTACTATCAATCTAGCATTTATAAGAGCAACACTTATGGTGCCGGATACAAAAGCTGGAATCTGTTGTGAAAAAATGGATTCCTATTATTTGGTTGATTGTGTTGAGGGCTCATGTGCGGAATTTGTGTGATTGGTGGATAATATGGTGGTGTTGGACTATTTGTGGCGAATTGTGCATTATTGGGAAAAATTGGTGATGAGAGTGGTGGAATTCGATGGCATTGTGTAACTATCGGAGGGTATGGTGTTGTGCGAGGTGGGATTTGATTGTGTGTGTTATATTGAAAGGGTTGGGTGTGCGGTGGTCGTCTTGTGTATGGGCTAGGATACATGGGTTGAGAGAAGGGGTTAGGTGTCATTTTAGGGTGTGCATTTAAATACGGATATTCGTTTTGATCTGAAATTCTGTTTGGGACTGGTGGTCTATTCTGGGTTGTTCGGGGGAGATAATCTAACACTGGTTTACTACTTTGGTTCGTTGAGTTAGGACTGGTATTGCTATTTATGCACATGTTTAGACGTGCGTTGTTATTTATCAGTGTATCTTGATTAGATTCAGGATAAGTGTTGGTCATGTCTAATGGGGTTGTACTATTTCGGGGTCTTTTTGTTTGAACCTTATTCTTTCCCTTAATTGCTTCGGCAGGTTTATTATTTGCTTTCGGTTTGTCATTATTATAATTAGAAGAAGTCGCTCTCAAGTCATCTAAGCTGATGCTACGTTGATAGTTTTCGTTTTCCTTCCCAGATGAGAAGGAACTCGTTAATTGTTCCTCTGAAGTAGCATTTTGTGGAGTGTTTCCGTCCTCTACGACTATATGCGGCTGACTTTGTTTACGCCCTTTGTCTTTGTGAAAAACTTGTCTGCGCTGCATTGGGGTCAAGTCAGGGCCTATATATGCTTTAAAACTCCGGAAACTCCTATTTATTTCAGAGTTTTGCAGTAGCATTTGAGCTTCGGCGTGGGAAGAACATGTAAGCAAAATCGGTTTGTTTTTACTTCGCGAATTTAGTCTTTTGATAGACACTATGCCTATACTTATCCCACATTGTTGAAAAACGCTTTGTATTGCTACCATTGGATTACTCGCTTGAGGAAAGTTGCGGAAGATTATATTACAGCTACGTTTTGATCTATCTGAAACGTCTGTTGATACTAAATGCACCACAGACTCAATCTGAGGTAAATTTGTGAGGTTGCTTTCAAATGAATTGGAGTCCGGAAGTGAATTAAGAATCTTAAATACAGGTTCATACTTTTCAATAAATTTTGTTAAAATTAAGAGGGCTGACAGATCGATTTGATCCACAACAACTTTCGCGTCGGTCATTGTTTCTAATAAAATTTTCCTGTAAAGGATTTTTGAATGCTAAGTAATGTGTTTTTGACAAATAAATTATGAAATACTAGAAGTACAAACAAATGATTTGTACAGCGTTCTATGAAACAGAGGACAATATCTGACCAAATCAACGAAGGAGTTTGGTAGCAGATTTTGGCTAAGATAGTCAACTGTTACTTACTGATAATTTATTTAAGAAAACCAAAGACTTTGAGTCATTTCTTCTCTTATATAAATCAATTTATATAAAGCTTCACTTATCTTCGAATTTGAAACTACACTTGGATGGAGAGAATTCCATCTGCCAGGTAGCAGTCCAAAGTGAGAGTCTAAGTAGGTCCACATTTATTTTATCAACGCACATACTTGCCGTGTCCTTAGAAAATGAGTATATGCATTTGAGGTCGTCTGCATAAATGAGATTGTGTGAATTGTTTAGAACAGTCGAAATTTCGTTTATGTATAGAATGAAGAGTAAAGAACCCAAGACAGTGCCTTGAAAAACGCCACTCGTGATCAGCTGAGCAGTGGAGTAGCTATCACCTACTAGGAACTTCTGGCTGCGGTTAGACAAGTAGGAACCGATGAAGTCGAGGAGAGGGGGACGGATGCCAATGGCTTCCAATTTTACAAGAAGCCGTCTGTGCGGTACCCTGTAAAAGGCTTTGCTCAGGTCAAAGTAGATAACAACCACGGATTGCCGCTCGTTACGGAGGGAAGTGACGTGGTTAAGAAAAGCTAAGCGACACGTATTGCGTGATCTTCCGGGTAGAAAACCATGCTGCGAGTCACTTAAAAGCTTATTTTTTAGGCAAAAATCGAGAATTTGATGAAAAATTATCTTCTCCACAAGTTTAGCTAGGGTCGGGGTTTATGAACACCGCGGTAGTTATTTATGTCCGAACTTGATCCTGATTAAAAGACTGGAAGAATAATTGATGTCTTCCAAGTGTCAGGCAAGAAACCATTTAAAAGATAGACTAAAAATATAATGTTAAGTAATTTGGGAATGGTCGACACTCTTTTGATATATCAATTGGGGATACCATTACTTTCCGAAGAGTGCGAGCTTTTTAGATAAATTATATGCTTACGAATGTATTCTATGGAGAAATCAATGTTCCCGAGAGTATTGTCTGAGTATGGTTGAAACGACGTGGCCAGTCCGGATTCTGTCGTAAAATGCTTCGCAAAGAAAGCATTGAATAATTTAGACTTATCAGATTCATCTAGTACAAATATTTATTGCCATTAAACCATGGGATATTTCAGTTCCTCGTTTTGCGGAGGACCTACGACGCAATAGTTGTGCAACCGACTTTGCAGAGTTTAACTCACCCAGGGCGCAAGATTCGCTGTGCTGTTCACGTGCAAGACGAATCTTTGACGCTAATTCGAAGATCTCTGCGATCCTTCAAAAGTGGATTCCGAAATAAACTTGAATATTTCACACAAATTTGCATCTTCTTCAGATGAAGAGTTAGGAGGATTATGTACGCATCCGATAATCGCCTTTTGCCGGGGAGACAGGATAATAGAGGCGAAACAGTAATTTCCAGAGAAGGACGTGCTATTTAGATAAAACGGAAAGTGCCTAAATGACGTTCTAATATAGAGAAGACAACCACCACCACGCTTATTTATGCGATCGTGACGATAGAAATCATACTCGTCTATGATAAGGGAGGAGTCAGAAATGATTGGATGGGTCAAAGATTCTGTTATGCATATAACATCGGGCATCATCTCGAAAGCGATAGTTCGAAGTTGAGCCATTTTATTTATAACGGACCTGGCATTAAGCACTATGACATCTAGTGTGTTCCGAGTGACAGGACTATGGCTATCGTTATTCATAAAAAAAGAATTTGAGGGTGGGTAGGCAAACTGTAGGCCATTATTATTTGTGGAATAAGTACTGACGGGTATGGAGCTGTTAGCATACGGGTAGCCAACAATGGATGGCTGATAAGGTCTGAGATATCTAGGGGCCTAACTTTCTAGCAGGGAAAAATGGGGAGAGGGTAAACCAAAATAAGCTTCTTGGGCGTTTGGGAGGAATGGGGGGAGACGAGAAGGCCTGTAGAAGTTTGCAGGTTTGGGTGGTAGAGGATAGCTAAAGGAACTGATAGCGGCAACGGTGACATAAAAATTAGTGTTGGTGCCGCTCGCGTAAGGACTAGTGGTCTTAATCAGTGAATGTCCTGTACTGCAACTCCGATTAGATATATAACTATACCAGTTTGGGTTACTGCCGTGCAAATTTAATTTTTCTTGGTTCGGGCCCGGCGTGTTCAAAAACGCATTATACGGGGGAATAATATGACTCCCACGGTCGAAAGATGAGCTAGGTTGTGGTGTAGAAGCGCTCGGCCTAAACGCTTTCGACGGTGTTGGCGACATTCTTGATGAACTTGTTGCCGAGTTAGAGGTGGCGGAATTTATCGATCGTTGGACAGAGAATGTATTTCGACTAGTATTAATCGTAGTAGATGACGGAGCGGCGGGCCTTGACGGTCCCGACATCAAGAGGGATAGGCTAACTAGTGCACTGATGTTTATGGACCTATGACTAGGCATTCGGGAGGTAGGGATAGCAGGTGTACTGACGGTTATGGGACTGTGAATAGATATCTGGAGGCAGGGATAACGGGTGCACTGACGTTAGTGGGTGTATGGCCAGGTATGCGGAGGGGAGGATTAGCAAGTGCATTTACCCTATCGGGACTTCAAACAGATTTAGTAATAGTAGGCTGAGAAGTCATTGGTCTATTGGCCTGGAGAGCCGCATTTCTTCGCTCCATTAGTGTAAGATCTCGACAGAGGAAACTTTTAGTCATTTATAAATATCGGAAAATGCTACCCCGTTGAGCAAAGATTGAGTCCACCTCTATCAGTGAAAACAATTTAACTAGGATGGGCGGGTTTTTGCTACGCGATTGGAGGCGTTTGGCTGCTGCACTTTTGTAGTTGAAACCACCCGAACGTAGAAAATCTTTTGTGCTATCGAAAGGGTGACTTAATATGGAGACATTTTTTAGTATAAAGTTAAAGTTTCGGTTTTGTCTATCAAAAGCTTCCGTGGTTATAAGATGGACGAGGGAGTCTAACTTTTTACAATCTTGCGAGGGCATATCTGATAACTTACCATCAAACAGATTGCCTAGTATTGAAAAAACAGAACCTAACTTCATCATGAAGTCATTACCGTGCTGTAATCATATAAATCAATTTGCTTAGCCTTGACAATGGGCTGCATCTTGATATGAAGGCATTGACTAGTAGGCGTGGTCAGGCACCGCTTGGGTCTGGGAGCAGATATCTTACGATGAGCTATAATTTTCGTTCTCATAATTTTGATGGAAATCTGCTTTAAATGTGAGACGATTTAGAAAAACTCAGCCTATATGATTTTACCGTAGCTGGTTGTTAAAATCCCTTAAAATTGTTTCACAAACTGTATTAGTTATTACGTTCAGAAAAAACCAGTTGATATGATTTTCAGATTATGACTTACGACAAATAATCAGAGTTAACTTAACCAATACCGTAGCTATTTTTAAATAAGCACTTTAAAATTATTTGAAAAAGTTTATTCAACATTGGGCGACGACTCATCCTTTGAAGGTCTCGAGAACATTCGGATCTTGACGATTTCTGTTATAAGCCGCAAATTGGTTGGTTTGAAGAGGTTGCGTTCGGTTTAAAGAGGTTGAATCTCGGTGGAATCGGTTGGAAAACAGAATCTTCTTAAATTCCGACTTCAAAAGATCGTCCACGCATGAAAAATAATTCCAGAGACGCAGGAAAAATCTCTTTACGTACGGTTGCAGCCACAACATCCTAGATCGTAATTGATGGGGGATATCGATGTAGAAATGTCCTAGGAGGAGCGTGGGGAAATATCGAATGTGATGTTGTAGGGTAGATAGCCTGCTGTGGCTCCCTTATATCTGTCGTAAAACCACATGGCGTGGTCCTGACACCGTCGAAGGCGACTTTATTAAGACGTTTGGCGAATAGTGACCTTAGAGTCGCTAATCTATCTCACTCCAGAATACCATGTGGGGAATAAGTACGGATGACCGTGATCAGGCTTAAGCGACCTCTTATTCTAAGCCATGCTTTGCTTACATGCATGTGGGGCATGAACCGAGTGTCAAGCTTCCTTGCTTATCGATCCGTGCGCGCTAGATGGTCAAACCTCCGATTAAGGTCACGTACCTGTCTGGCCATTTGACCAACCACCTCCCTAGGCGAAGTCACAAACGGACCATAAGTTAATGACTGCTTATACTTAAACACTCCCGGAACAGGCGATCTACTGCCTGTTGCAGACCTGCAGACCCGGCGACTACACCGACCGGAATGCGACTCTGGACCCCGGCCCAATCATGGTTGTAGTGCACTCGTCTGGCAGTCGCTTACTCATTTCTTATATTCAACTCATTCAACGTTCTCAGTATCCTAATCTGTCGACTCCTACACTCTCTTTATCCAACATTGTCGACTTCAACGCTTGTCTATCTTATAAGGCTTTTGATTAACCTGATTAGCCTACCCGGCAGTATACCACAGCCTAACCATTTTCCATTGATTTTTTTTGTGCGAATTCAAATGTGCTATATTCGCTCATTGATGTTATGCAGCGACAGGTTGCAGCTGATGAGCAGTCGTGCAGTTTTATAATTCCATTAAATTCTGCAGCATTCGCTTGATTTTGATTCGTACTGGGGAGAAAAATGTTCCAATATGCTGGCGTTTGAGTGTGCTTGATCAACCCTCCATTGTCAAAGGGTTAACTGCAGGTAATCGAGCAGCACCACGAGTGGCCTGTTTCTCGACCTCAGATTGATAGATTATTTGCTTCCTCGACCTTCTTCACGCCGAAGTGGTTGCACGGATCGGGAAAGTACCCAAGAGTCCAATCGCAAAGCACATGCTGGACGCTGACCCTACGCTCGAACAAAGGACTGTATTGAAGATCATAATTCGGACGATGACCCGGCGTCTCCTGTGATCTGCCGAGGACGCTGCAATACGGAAATAACGAAAATTCTGAAAGCTGATGGAACACGTTGACAACCGCGCATTGCAGTGGTTGTGATCGATAAACCAATCATCTGTCACCCCTCCTACTCTACCTTCCCCCTCGCTTGTATTACCAACTACCGTCGGATGTATTTTTCTCTCATATGACTCTCTTTAAAGATCTCAAGCTGTTCTTTCGACTGCCGAGACTGTCAACCACTTCCACCAGAGTGAGTAGCGCATTGTTTTCCAGTCTTTTTAAAAATTTTTAAGCCAGATTGCAATTTCGTTGGGCGGGCTGGTGCAGCACGCTTGTCCTGTATTTCCTTATTCCAAACGTCCACATCTTTATCAATCCCTCAGTGAATGGTCATATAGTTGAAGACTGCATCGCACGGCAGCTGATGTGGTCTTATTGGATGATAGGCATCGTTCATGTCACAAAGTCATCTCACTCCGAACCGTTTATTTAGCAGCTTATTCACCACTTAGGAACTAAGAAGGTCTTAGTTCTATATTATTTTTCCATGGGACAAACCTTTTTCTTTCAGATTTCGTCTCGGTTCTCTTATCCCTACTTAACAGTCATCCTGGTATTGGTTGTACCACTGCAAATGCTTCTCACTTCTGGTTGGTGGAAAGGACTTCCATAGCCTATTTCTTTCATTTGACGTGACGTGTAGTTTCTTGTTCATCCGAATCGTGTGCAGACTTAGTGTAGAATTCCCTTGCAACCTGTTTGTAACTGCACCGGATCTATCCCAGCGGCCACATTTCCTGCTCAATTACTGGCAGAATTATACAGTTCTTTTGGGAGTTAGAACGATCGAAAATATGATCCCACGCTAAGAGCAAATAAAACCAAGCCAAACAAAATAGTTGCGCTATAACGCATTTTTCTGCTCACGCCGAACAGTAAAGGACTAAGATAATGAAGTGAAGGTCAATTGGGAATACCGAAACCCACGCTATTTGAAGGAATGCGAATAACAGTCGATTAACACTAACTTAAACCAATAGGGATAAATGCAAGTTCAGAAACCACGTAACAAATGTAATAAGTATACAAGGTTTTGTATAAATAAACGTATGACAAGGGGCAAAGACAGCTCCTCCGTGCGTATCACATTCGACGTGTTCTGCCAAACAACTCAAAAGTCTGCTAAACAAAACGGCGTGGTCACTTTGAATCTCACGCATATAATAACCATAGAAGCCATAGGAAGAATGACCCCATTGCGCAAACTTACGTCACGCAAATTTATAATTACAATAAATTCTGCAATATTCGCCTGATTTTTATTCGTACTGGGGAGAACAAATCCAATATTCTGGTGTTTTAGAATGCTTGATCGGCCTTCCATTGTCAAAGGTTTAACTGCCCTCTAAGGCAGAAGTCTTTCGCATTGCTCCGTGAACACTAACAATTTTAACTGTATTGGTGGGCTTTCAAAGATATGTTATAATAATAAGGTTTATTTATACAGCACATCTTCGGCACCGTCAAAAACACCGAAAGGCAGGAAAAAATTTAACCCAAACCCCTTCTTTTGCAGTGAAAATTGCATTTGTTTTTCTCTTTTGATAGGTCAATAGTGTGCGAAATAAGGAGTTTGTTTTAAGTGAAAAAATTGACTTCTAAGGTACAATACTAGAAAAACATGAAATAAAATAAGTATACAATGCACGTTTTACGGTTTTATAGAAAGAATACTTGGGGTCTGGAAAAACTGTCATGTCGTTTAACTGATGTGGAGTTAGCCGCGGTCAGTTTGAAGGCGAAACACAATCAGCTCAGGACATCGCATCTTCCGTATGCATGGGTCTGCTCGATACGGAGATTACAATCACTACCCATTGGCAGGATTTTGATAATAAGACGGAACGTTGCAGATGTCAGAGGTGGGTCGAGGCAGCTGGAAGCTGATTGCGAAGCACCATCGTTATTCAAGTGCAGCAGCAGAAGACACTTGGCCTTTCGTTTGTCGAATGTCTAAGTGAGATTGAGATTTACATGATTAACCTTTAAACTACTGATACATTATAAGAAGAAACAATATATATTTTAGTATAGATGTAGAGAAAATTCTTTTCTATCATAATGATTTTTATAAACATTAAGATGTTAGTTGAAGAATATTGGGACAGAAAAATTATTCAAAGTGTTTTTAAGGACTGGAAAATGATGCAAGGCACAATGTTTCTCAAGCTTTGATTTTATCAGCGTTGGAAACCGTCGTCTGGAAAGCCGCCAGCAGTGGCCAGTTTTCCCGAAAATGAGCAGGAACTCTCCTGGACCGTTAGATCCCTTTT
>JAYGXS010002321.1:0-10675 GCA_036362985.1 Ligula intestinalis | reverse complement strand
AAAACGGCATTTGCCACTGAATACTCCAGTCGTTTAGTTTTTGAAGGCCTAATTCAATTGTTCTATGCACACTACTTATCGAATTTTTGTTCTAGGTATATGCGAGTTTTAAGTCATCTGCACATAAAAAGTTTTAGCAGATGTTGATATCGTGGATAACTCATGAATGTAAATGAGAAATAAGAGGGGACCTAGGATAGTGCCTTGAAAAACACCACTGCTTATATGAGCTGGTTCTGATACTATATTTCGAAGTTGTACTACTTGAAATCGGTTTTGAAGATAGGATTTGAGGAAATCAAGGAGGGGGGGGGGCGAATCCCGTGACTCACTAGCTTCACGATCAGTCTTTTATGGGGAACTCTGCCAAAGGCTTTTTTTAGATCAAAGTAAATTGTAGCTACCGTACCCCCATCATTTCGATTTCTGGAGACGAATTCCAAGAAAGTGAGATGGCAGGACTGACATGACTTTTTAAGTAAAAAGGCATGTTGAGAGGGAGGTATGAGATTTACATTCGTCAGATGGTCTAACATTTGGTTCTAAATTATTTTTTCTAAGATTTTTGCTAAAACCGATGTTCGGTGAACACGATAATTTTGGGCATTGGACCGATTTCCGTTTTTGTAAATTGGGGTGATACATGATTTTTTCCAGATTTCTGGATAAGTACCATTTGACTGCAGTAACGAGAAAAGGTTAGACAGAAGTATTGGGGCATATGTCATATGCCTCAGTATGCAAGGAGGGATTTTATCCGTTCCATATGATGTGGAATTGGACAGTTGGCGGATAGCTTTCTCTACAGTTTCTTCGTTAAACAATATCTCTTTTAATACTAGTGCCGTCATTCCTGTTGGTTGGGGGATCGGTTCTTCCTCGACTGAATAGTTGGTTGAGAAATACTCGTTGAAAAGATTTGCTATTTGGTTGTCATTTGTTATTACTATTCCTTGGTCATCAAGCATGATTTGGGGGCCTTGTTTTTGATGATTATTTATTTGTTTCCTGAAGATTTGGGCTGTCCCTTCTGGGGACTCGATTGCCCGATGTTCTGCTGCTATCATCTTATTTGTTTCAATGTTCTGGGCTAACTCGTGAATCTCTGTAATGCGTCTGAGCGTAGATAGATAACTAATACATGGGTCGTGGAGTTGTTTTTTTAGCCGTTTGGAAAGGAAGTTTGGGATGAGTGATTTCTTACATAGGGATCTCTCGTCAATTAGGGTATCTCGAATTAAATTAAGGGTGGCATATAATATGTTTACAGCTTCTAGAGGGCATGCTGTTAGGAGGAAAGAGCTCCAATCCAATGTCAAGATTTTTGGGGCTTATAGAAGTGTAACTAGAATCAGGTCTTATTTTAATGTTAAGAGAGAGCACTGCTATTGTTGTCTTATGATCACTATCAAAGGTTAAGCTGTCGTAGTGCGTATATAAGGGCCAGATATCATTGGTGAGAATAACATCGAGTATATTGTTTCCCCTGGTTGGTTTGCTTATTATTTGCTTCCAGTTATGAAACACAATTGATGATAATAATTCATCATGTCTGGATGGGACTGATAGTTCTGTCCAGTTTATTTCTGGACGGTTCAAGTCTCCTGCAATTATCTTATATTCGGTTTGGATATTCGATAGAATATCTAGTAGATTTGCAAGACCAGTGTCATCATTACTATATTCCGGAGGGGTGTACAAACATCCAAGTAGAATGCTTTTAAGGGTCTTGGATGTTATGATAGCGAAGCACGCTTTGCCATTGAACGTCTCCTGAAGAACCTCAAAGCCACTCTGTTCTATGGTAGATCTAATGTAGATCATACAACCTCCTCCTCGTTTATTCACACGGTCCTGTCTATAGAAGGTGTAGTTTGCTATAAAAAGTGAAGCATTGGAGGTTGATTCGTTTACCCATGTTTCTGTTAAAAAGACTATATCGGAATTGTGTGTGTCAATAAAAGTCCTAACTCGTGGAACTTTGTTTACTATCAATCTAGCATTTATAAGAGCAACACTTATGGTGCCGGATACAAAAGCTGGAATCTGTTGTGAAAAAATGGATTCCTATTATTTGGTTGATTGTGTTGAGGGCTCATGTGCGGAATTTGTGTGATTGGTGGATAATATGGTGGTGTTGGACTATTTGTGGCGAATTGTGCATTATTGGGAAAAATTGGTGATGAGAGTGGTGGAATTCGATGGCATTGTGTAACTATCGGAGGGTATGGAGTTGTGCGAGGTGGGAGTTGATTGTGTGTGTTATATTGAAAGGGTTGGGTGTGCGGTGGTCGTCTTGTGTATGGGCTAGGATACATAGGTTGAGAGAAGGGGTTAGGTGTCATTTTAGGGTGTGCATTTAAATACGGATATTCGTTTTGATCTGAAATTCTGTTTGGGACTGGTGGTCTATTCTGGATTGTTCGGGGGAGATAATCTAACACTGGTTTACTACTTTGGTTCGTTGAGTTAGGACTGGTATTGCTATTTATGGACATGTTTAGACGTGCGTTGTTATTTATCAGTGTATCTTGATTAGATTCAGGATAAGTGTTGGTCATGTCTAATGGGGTTGTACTATTTCGGGGTCTTTTTGTTTGAACCTTATTCTTTCCCTTAATTGCTTCGGCAGGTTTATTATTTGCGTTCGGTTTGTCATTATTATAATTAGAAGAAGTCGCTCTCAAGTCATCTAAGCTGATGCTACGTTGATAGTTTTCGTTTTCCTTCCCAGATGAGAAGGAACTCGTTAATTGTTCCTCTGAAGTAGCATTTTGTGGAGTGTTTCCGTCCTCTACGACTATATGCGGCTGACTTTGTTTACGCCCTTTGTCTTTGTGAAAAAATTGTCTGCGCTGCATTGGGGTCAAGTCAGGGCCTATATATGCTTTAAAACTCTGGAAACTCCTATTTATTTCAGAGTTTTGCAGTAGCATTTGAGCTTTGGCGTGGGAAGAACATGTAAGCAAAATCGGTTTGTTTTTACTTCGCGAATTTAGTCTTTTGATAGACACTATGCCTATACTTATCCCACATTGTTGAAAAACGCTTTGTATTGCTACCATTGGATTACTCGCTTGAGGAAAGTTGCGGAAGATTATATTACAGCTACGTTTTGATCTATCTGAAACGTCTGTTGATACTAAATGCACCACAGACTCAATCTGAGGTAAATTTGTGAGGTTGCTTTCAAATGAATTGGAGTCCGGAAGTGAATTAAGAATCTTAAATACAGGTTCATACTTTTCAATAAATTTTGTTAAAATTAAGAGGGCTGACAGATCGATTTGATCCACAACAACTTTCGCGTCGGTCATTGTTTCTAATAAAATTTTCCTGTAAAGGATTTTTGAATGCTAAGTAATGTGTTTTTGACAAATAAATTATGAAATACTAGAAGTACAAACAAATGATTTGTACAGCGTTCTATGAAACAGAGGACAATATCTGACCAAATCAACGAAGGAGTTTGGTAGCAGATTTTGGCTAAGATAGTCAACTGTTACTTACTGATAATTTATTTAAGAAAACCAAAGACTTTGAGTCATTTCTTCTCTTATATAAATCAATTTATATAAAGCTTCACTTATCTTCGAATTTGAAACTACACTTGGATGGAGAGAATTCCATCTGCCAGGTAGCAGTCCAAAGTGAGAGTCTAAGTAGGTCCACATTTATTTTATCAACGCACATACTTGCCGTGTCCTTAGAAAATGAGTATATGCATTTGAGGTCGTCTGCATAAATGAGATTGTGTGAATTGTTTAGAACAGTCGAAATTTCGTTTATGTATAGAATGAAGAGTAAATAACCCAAGACAGTGCCTTGAAAAACGCCACTCGTGATCAGCTGAGCAGTGGAGTAGCTATCACCTACTAGGAACTTCTGGCTGCGGTTAGACAAGTAGGAACCGATGAAGTCGAGGAGAGGGGGACGGATGCCAATGGCTTCCAATTTTACAAGAAGCCGTCTGTGCGGTACCCTGTAAAAGGCTTTGCTCAGGTCAAAGTAGATAACAACCACGGATTGCCGCTCGTTACGGAGGGAAGTGACGTGGTTAAGAAAAGCTAAGCGACACGTATTGCGTGATCTTCCGGGTAGAAAACCATGCTGCGAGTCACTTAAAAGCTTATTTTTTAGGCAAAAATCGAGAATTTGATGAAAAATTATCTTCTCCACAAGTTTAGCTAGGGTCGGGGTTTATGAACACCGCGGTAGTTATTTATGTCCGAACTTGATCCTGATTAAAAGACTGGAAGAATAATTGATGTCTTCCAAGTGTCAGGCAAGAAACCATTTAAAAGATAGACTAAAAATATAATGTTAAGTAATTTGGGAATGGTCGACACTCTTTTGATATATCAATTGGGGATACCATTACTTTCCGAAGAGTGCGAGCTTTTTAGATAAATTATATGCTTACGAATGTATTCTATGGAGAAATCAATGTTCCCGAGAGTATTGTCTGAGTATGGTTGAAACGACGTGGCCAGTCCGGATTCTGTCGTAAAATGCTTCGCAAAGAAAGCATTGAATAATTTAGACTTATCAGATTCATCTAGTACAAATATTTATTGCCATTAAACCATGGGATATTTCAGTTCCTCGTTTTGCGGAGGACCTACGACGCAATAGTTGTGCAACCGACTTTGCAGAGTTTAACTCACCCAGGGCGCAAGATTCGCTGTGCTGTTCACGTGCAAGACGAATCTTTGACGCTAATTCGAAGATCTCTGCGATCCTTCAAAAGTGGATTCCGAAATAAACTTGAATATTTCACACAAATTTGCATCTTCTTCAGATGAAGAGTTAGGAGGATTATGTACGCATCCGATAATCGCCTTTTGCCGGGGAGACAGGATAATAGAGGTGAAACAGTAATTTCCAAAGAAGGACGTGCTATTTAGATAAAACGGAAAGTGCCTAAATGACGTTCTAATATAGAGAAGACAACCACCACCACGCTTATTTATGCGATCGTGACGATAGAAATCATACTCGTCTATGATAAGGGAGGAGTCAGAAATGATTGGATGGGTCCAAGATTCTGTTATGCATATAACATCGGGCATCATCTCGAAAGCGATAGTTCGAAGTTGAGCCATTTTATTTATAACGGACCTGGCATTAAGCACTATGACATCTAGTGTGTTCCGAGTGACAGGACTATGGCTATCGTTATTCATAAAAAAAGAATTTGAGGGTGGGTAGGCAAACTGTAGGCCATTATTATTTGTGGAATAAGTACTGACGGGTATGGAGCTGTTAGCATACGGGTAGCCAACAATGGATGGCTGATAAGGTCTGAGATATCTAGGGGCCTAACTTTCTAGCAGGGAAAAATGGGGAGAGGGTAAACCAAAATAAGCTTCTTGGGCGTTTGGGAGGAATGGGGGGAGACGAGAAGGCCTGTAGAAGTTTGCAGGTTTGGGTGGTAGAGGATAGCTAAAGGAACTGATAGCGGCAACGGTGACATAAAAATTAGTGTTGGTGCCGCTCGCGTAAGGACTAGTGGTCTTAATCAGTGAATGTCCTGTACTGCAACTCCGATTAGATATATAACTATACCAGTTTGGGTTACTGCCGTGCAAATTTAATTTTTCTTGGTTCGGGCCCGGCGTGTTCAAAAACGCATTATACGGGGGAATAATATGACTCCCACGGTCGAAAGATGAGCTAGGTTGTGGTGTGGAAGCGCTCGGCCTAAACGCTTTCGACGGTGTTGGCGACATTCTTGATGAACTTGTTGCCGAGTTAGAGGTGGCGGAATTTATCGATCGTTGGACAGAGAATGTATTTCGACTAGTATTAATCGTAGTAGATGACGGAGCGGCGGGCCTTGACGGTCCCGACATCAAGAGGGATAGGCTAACTAGTGCACTGATGTTTATGGACCTATAACTAGGCATTCGGGAGGTAGGGATAGCAGGTGTACTGACGGTTATGGGACTGTGAATAGATACCTGGAGGCAGGGATAACGGGTGCACTGACTTTAGTGGGTGTATGGCCAGGTATGCGGAGGGGAGGATTAGCAAGTGCATTTACCCTATCGGAACTTCAAACAGATTTAGTAATAGTAGGCTGAGAAGTCATTGGTCTATTGGCCTGGAGAGCCGCATTTCTTCGCTCCATTAGTGTAAGATCTCGACAGAGGAAACTTTTAGTCATTTATAAATATCGGAAAATGCTACCCCGTTGAGCAGAGATTGAGTCCACCTCTATCAATGAAAACAATTTAACTAGGATGGGCGGGTTTTTGCTACGCGATTGGAGGCGTTTGGCTGCTGCACTTTTGTAGTTGAAACCACCCGAACGTAGAAAATCTTTTGTGCTATCGAAAGGGTGACTTAATATGGAGAAATTTTTTAGTATAAAGTTAAAGTTTCGGTTTTGTCTATCAAAAGCTTCCGTGGTTATAAGATGGACGAGGGAGTCTAACTTTTTACAATCTTGCGAGGGCATATCTGATAACTTACCCTCAAGCAGATTGCCTAGTATTGAAAAAACAGAACCTAACTTCATCATGAAGTCATTACCGTGCTGTAATCATATAAATCAATTTGCTTAGCCTTGACAATGGGCTGCATCTTGATATGAAGGCATTGACTAGTAGGCGTGGTCAGGCACCGCTTGGGTCGGGGAGCAGATATCTTACGATGAGCTATAATTTTCGTTCTCATAATTTTGATGGAAATCTGCTTTAAATTTGAGACGATTAAGAAAAACTCATCCTATATGATTTTACCGTAGCTGGTTGTTAAAATCCCTTAAAATTGTTTCACAAACTGTATTAGTTATTACGTTCAGAAAAAACCAGTTGATATGATTTTCAGATTATGACTTACGACAAATAATCAGAGTTAACTTAACCAATACCGTAGCTATTTTTAAATAAGCACTTTAAAATTATTTGAAAAAGTTTATTCAACATTGGGCGACGACTCATCCTTTGAAGGTCTCGAGAACATTCGGATCTTGACGATTTCTGTTATAAGCCGCAAATTGGTTGGTTTGAAGAGGTTGCGTTCGGTTTAAAGAGGTTGAATCTCGGTGGAATCGGTTGGAAAACAGAATCTTATTAAATTCCGACTTCAAAAGATCGTCCACGCATGAAAAATAATTCCAGAGACGCAGGAAAAATCTCTTTACGTACGGTTGCAGCCACAACATCCTAGATCGTAATTGATGGGGGATATCGATGTAGAAATGTCCTAGGAGGAGCGTGGGGAAATATCGAATGTGATGTTGTAGGGTAGATAGCCTGCTGTGGCTCCCTTATATCTGTCGTAAAACCACATGGCGTGGTCCTGACACCGTCGAAGGCGACTTTATTAAGACGTTTGGCGAATAGTGACCTTAGAGTCGCTAATCTATCTCACTCCAGAATACCATGTGGGGAATAAGTACGGATGACCGTGATCAGGCTTAAGCGACCTCTTATTCTAAGCCATGCTTTGCTTACATGCATGTGGGGCATGAACCGAGTGTCTAGCTTCCTTGCTTATCGATCCGTGCGCGCTAGATGGTCCAACCTCCGATTAAGGTCACGTACCTGTCTGGCCATTTGACCAACCACCTCCCTAGGCGAAGTCACAAACGGACCATAAGTTAATGACTGCTTATACTTAGACACTCCCGGAACAGGCGATCTACTGCCTGTTGCAGACCTGCAGACCCGGCGACTACACCGACCGGAATGCGACTCTGGACCCCGGCCCAATCATGGTTGTAGTGCACTCGTCTGGGAGTCGCTTACTCATTCCTTATATTCAACTCATTCAACGTTCTCAGTATCCTAATCTGTCGACTCCTACACTCTCTTTATCCAACATTGTCGACTTCAACGCTTGTCTATCTTATAAGGCTTTTGATTAACCTGATTAGCCTACCCGGCAGTATACCACAGCCTAACCATTTTCCATTGATTTTTTTTGTGCGAATTCAAATGTGCTATATTCGCTCATTGATGTTATGCAGCGACAGGTTGCAGCTGATGAGCAGTCGTGCAGTTTTATAATTCCATTAAATTCTGCAGCATTCGCTTGATTTTGATTCGTACTGGGGAGAAAAATGTTCCAATATGCTGGCGTTTGAGTGTGCTTGATCAACCCTCCATTGTCAAAGGGTTAACTGCAGGTAATCGAGCAGCACCACGAGTGGCCTGTTTCTCGATTTCAGATTGATAGATTATTTGCTTCCTCGACCTTCTTCACGCCGAAGTGGTTGCACGGATCGGGAAAGTACCCAAGAGTCCAATCGCAAAGCACATGCTGGACGCTGACCCTACGCTCGAACAAAGGACTGTATTGAAGATCATAATTCGGACGATGACCCGGCGTCTCCTGTGATCTGCCGAGGACGCTGCAATGCGGAAATAACGAAAATTCTGAAAGCTGATGGAACACGTTGACAACCGCGCATTGCAGTGGTTGTGATCGATAAACCAATCATCTGTCACCCCTCCTACTCTACCTTCCCCCTCGCTTGTATTACCAACTACCGTCGGATGTATTTTTCTCTCATATGACTCTCTTTAAAGATCTCAAGCTGTTCTTTCGACTGCCGAGACTGTCAACCACTTCCACCAGAGTGAGTAGCGCATTGTTTTCCAGTCTTTTTAAAAATTTTTAAGCCAGATTGCAATTTCGTTGGGCGGGCTGGTGCAGCACGCTTGTCCTGTATTTCCTTATTCCAAACGTCCACATCTTTATCAATCCCTCAGTGAATGGTCATATAGTTGAAGACTGCATCGCACGGCAGCTGATGTGGTCTTATTGGATGATAGGCATCGTTCATGTCACAAAGTCATCTCACTCCGAACCGTTTATTTAGCAGCTTATTGACCACTAAGGAACTAAGAAGGTCTTAGTTCTATATTATTTTTCCATGGGACAAACCTTTTTCTTTCAGATTTCGTCTCGGTTCTCTTATCCCTACTTAACAGTCATCCTGGTATTGGTTGTACCACTGCAAATGCTTCTCACTTCTGGTTGGTGGAAAGGACTTCCATAGCCTATTTCTTTCATTTGACGTGACGTGTAGTTTCTTGTTCATCCGAATCGTGTGCAGACTTAGTGTAGAATTCCCTTGCAACCTGTTTGTAACTGCACCAGATCTATCCCAGCGGCCACATTTCCTGCTCAATTACTGGCAGAATTATACAGTTCTTTTGGGAGTTAGAACGATCGAAAATATGATCCCACGCTAAGAGCAAATAAAACCAAGCCAAACAAAATAGTTGCGCTATAACGCATTTTTCTGCTCACGCCGAACAGTAAAGGACTAAGATAATGAAGTGAAGGTCAATTGGGAATACCGAAACCCACGCTATTTGAAGGAATGCGAATAACAGTCGATTAACACTAACTTAAACCAATAGGGATAAATGTAAGTTCAGAAACCACGTAACAAATGTAATAAGTATACAAGGTTTTGCATAACTAAACGTATGACAAGGGGCAAAGACAGCTCCTCCGTGCGTATCACATTCGACGTGTTCTGCCAAACAACTCGAAAGTCTGCTAAACAAAACGGCGTGTTCACTTTGAATCTCACGCATATAATAACCATAGAAGCCATAGGAAGAATGACCCCATTGCGCAAACTTACGTCACGCAAATTTATAATTACAATAAATTCTGCAATATTCGCCTGATTTTTATTCGTACTGGGGAGAACAAATCCAATATTCTGGTGTTTTAGAATGCTTGATCGGCCTTCCATTGTCAAAGGTTTAACTGCCCTCTAAGGCAGAAGTCTTTCGCATTGCTCCGTGAACACTAACAATTTTAACTGTATTGGTGGGCTTTCAAAGATATGTTATAATAATAAGGTTTATTTATACAGCACATCTTCGGCACCGTCAAAAACACCGAAAGGCAGGAAAAAATTTAACCCAAACCCCTTCTTTTGCAGTGAAAATTGCATTTGTTTTTCTCTTTTGATAGGTCAATAGTGTGCGAAATAAGGAGTTTGTTTTAAGGGAAAAAAAATTGACTTCTAAGGTACAATACTAGAAAAACATGAAATAAAATAAGTATACAATGCACGTTTTACGGTTTTATAGAAAGAATACTTGGGGTCTGGAAAAACTGTCATGTCGTTTAACTGATGTGGAGTTAGCCGCGGTCAGTTTGAAGGCGAAACACAATCAGCTCAGGACATCGCATCTTCCGTATGCATGGGTCTGCTCGATACGGAGATTACAATCACTACCCATTGGCAGGATTTTGATAATAAGACGGAACGTTGCAGATGTCAGAGGTGGGTCGAGGCAGCTGGAAGCTGATTGCGAAGCACCATCGTTATTCAAGTGCAGCAGCAGAAGACACTTGGCCTTTCGTTTGTCGAATGTCTAAGTGAGATTGAGATTTACATGATTAACCTTTAAACTACTGATACATTATAAGAAGAAACAATATATATTTTAGTATAGATGTAGAGAAAATTCTTTTCTATCATAATGATTTTTATAAACATTAAGATGTTAGTTGAAGAATATTGGGACAGAAAAATTATTCAAAGTGTTTTTAAGGACTGGAAAATGATGCAAGGCACAATGTTTCTCAAGCTTTGATTTTATCAGCGTTGGAAACCGTCGTCTGGAAAGCCGCCAGCAGTGGCCAGTTTTCCCGAAAATGAGCAGGAACTCTCCTGGACCGTTAGATCCCTTTT
>JAYGXS010002320.1:0-10678 GCA_036362985.1 Ligula intestinalis | reverse complement strand
ATGTCAGTCTGCGAAAGTAAAGTAGATCAGCGTGCTGGGTGAACGACTGACATAATTGATTAGGGGCGAAATTCGATCGCCATCTAGCGTCGGTGTCGGTCATGAAGGTGTAAGAGTTTGTGTCAACTCCTTCTGACGGCACGGCACCGGATTCGCTAGCCGTATAGCTACTGCTTCCGCTGTTCCCAGCACCCGTTGGCGCAGAATGGCATATTTAGCAGTGGCCAATCAGCGTCCATACTAGAAAGCTATTGATTTTTTTACATGTTCAAACTCATTTTCGGATATTTAATTCGTACTCGAAGACCAGCTTGCTGCTGACCAATGAAAATGCAATCAGTTTTAAATGCCCGCCTTTGATCCGGTAAAACGATAATGACTGGAAGATTTCGCATTTATTACTGGTTTTTAAACTTCAAGGGATTGCTGTATACCCTACGGCATTTTGACACAATTAGAGGCGGGAATATATTGAGAATGGACGAGTCACCGAATGAATGCAAGCAGCTAGAGACACAGCATGCAAACGCAGACAGACACGCCACGTGTATACAAAACAATCTACCAGGTTAAATGGTTAGCGTATACTATCCAAGACCGAATTAATGAATGTCAGCCAATTGCCGAAAGCTATGGTTGTCAAATAGGCTTTGCTTGTTGCAACGAATGCTGAACTGTCTGTATATGGGAAAGGATGTTTCGTCTTACCAGTTATTTTTAGGTACTCAGCACAATTTGTCGACATTCAACAGTGTGAATGGACAGCCGCTCGCAACTTAACCAAAACTACCATCTAGAGTTGTTGACTTCATGTAATGTAAAAAAGGGAATCAAACTGATTGAATATGGGTTTTATAAAACGATGCGCTATATAAACACATTAATACTAATTTGACTTACGGTAAGTTTGTGGAATTTTGTTTCTACTGGATATACTTTACTGATAAACCGAGATTGTGACACACGAACCGTCGTGGAACTACATTTTTCAATGAAAGATGCAGACTTTGCGTTTCAGAATAGTATCAGCTAAGAAATGCAATGTGAATTCTGTGGCTCTTTGTTTGATCGACTGAACTGATTGCTTTTTAAACCTAATGGGGTTTATATACTGCACTACAGAGAGCCGATAGATCACCTTGGCCCCATACGAATAATGCTTTTCCAGCATCCAGTATTTAGATTCGCAAATTTGTTTGACTAACTTAAGTGTGATTTGCATCATTCAACATAGTATTTTACCGCAACCTGGACCTTGCTGTACCACGTATTAGATAGGTCTTCGTTAATTTAGTTAAATTTAAGAAGGGGGTTATTACCATTATCCGATTCGTGCATTCTGCCACATTTACAATTCAATAATGTCGATAATTCTTTGAAGGACGACCACATGAAAAACTAGACATTGTTCAGGTTGGCAGCAAGGAGAAAAACTTAACATCTGAATGTAATTATTTACGTCGACACATTGCAGCTCCTTTTTTGCAAGAATATTGAGCAATTGGCACTAATATGGAAAAGAGAGCACAGTTAGTTTCCAGTTATCTGTCACCTAGAGACTTGGCTTAATAGTGACATTCAGTTGCAGCTCATCACTTCACCGGAATTTTTTCGCTTTCGATCGGACAGAAAATCCTTATCTAGCAGCAGAGGCAGTAGACCGGCTGCCTTTGTAAACCAGCAATTGTGTACAAATTGTTAGTCCTTATTATCTTATTCAGGCGACATACTAGACGCCATTGCTGCAGTACGTAAGCATCGATTTTTAAGTTATTCAAAATAAATTATTAATGTCGGCATTTACATTCACCTCTCTATATGCCAACGCTCGTGCTGACGCCCATCTTGATCGCATATTGACCAACCATCCTAAGCTTTTTGTGGTCAAAAGTAGAGCTGCGTTGTCAGGTTCAAATCGTTCTGTGTTATAGGGCCTGCTAACCATATATTGTTGTTCTAATAAAGGGCTGTTAGCAAAACCCGAGAGGAAAATAAAGGTTCGTGACACGTCTCCACAAAATATTTCTTTGCTCCAGACCGACATACCTGACAACTCTTCTGCACTGCTTTAGCACTTGCATGTCAAGTCATGCTCCAGTTATCTTATGACTTTTTTAACCAACATTTTTACCGTCTGTTGTCTTCTTGACACTGTTATGGTTAGACCTGAGAGAATCTCTTCTCCCCACCTAAAATATTTGACACGCCAAAAGGAATTGTTCTACAAACTGGGTCTACGAGATAGACTAATAGATGTGGACGTCCCAATTAAGCACGAGATTTCCAGTCTGCACGACCTGTTCATCAGTTTGCTTTTTCTTCTTCTACATCTTCCGCTCCCCTCTCCTCGGATAAAATTTCGAAGAGCCTTAAGCGACTCACAGGCCAACGCAATACACTAGCACATGTAGATGCTGACTTAGACTTAGATTGTTTGAATTCAAATTTCATCCACACTCCCACTGCCTTCCATTTTCCGACAAAAGCCATTTCCTTATTGTCAAGTGTCTTTGTTCCTGTGTCTGTGGAAGCAGTGATGAAACATCATAAACAATTTTGAGGTTCAACAGCTAGAGGGCCAGAAGAAATCTCATCTTTTCTCCTGAAATTCTGTTCTTTTCAGTTCGCATTGGTACACCTCATCAACTTGTCATTTATGGAGTCTAGGCTTCGTGAAAAGTGGCGATCAGTGAGAATCACTCCCATCCCGAGAAACCCTCCTCTTCTGGTCCGAAATCCTTCCGTCTGATTGCCTGCTCTTCTGCATTATTGAAACTTGCGGAATGAGTCACCATTAACCTTATCACATCGTTCTCTTCCAATTTTTCCAAAAATTTGCAATTTGCGTATGAGGCTAGGCGTATTACACTAGACGCTATTGATCTATAAGTCCATACCACTGTAAGAGATTATGATAAGGGCTGACGTACATACATATGTGCTTTTCTCGACAACTCCTCAACCTTTAATACGATCCCACGTCATCTTTTACATACTTAAACTTCTGCATGTGAGTGAATTAATTCAAGTCACTCAATGCATGCTTGGAAAGAATCCCCCAACATAAAGCGGAGTTGGCAAGCAAACAGATGTGGACAGAAATTAAAAAAACCTAAGCCTGAAGAACAGCTGGTTATCAAAACTTGGAACACGCTTCCATTCACAAACAACCCACTGCAGCGTGTGAGTATTGCTGTAATGGGTTGAAACCAGCCGACACGTGGTCCACAACTTTTCGTCCGAACCCTTCACCGCCACACAACTTGCAGTACTATAACGTGGAGCAAATTTTAACGCAGCAGATGCTACAAGACATGTTCAGGCGGTGAAATGAAACATTTGATTACCCAAATAAGCAAGAATTTGGCAAAAATGAAAGCAAACGGCACAATCACGTGTACCGATTGGTTTTCCATGAAGCCAACTGACACAGCGCCAGCACGATCATATGGTCTGCCGAAAGTTAACAAAGAAAACATGCCACTTAGGCCAATCGTCTCCCTTCGTGGGACCCCCATATATGGCTTGGCTAAATGCATGTTTTCTCATCTGACAGTTTCTAGCAGAAGGCTCGACAACAAGCATAGCTTATGTCAAACAGTTCCTTGAAAAGATAAAACATCTAGAGTTGAAGACAGCTAAATCGAAAGGTATCTCTCAATGTGGTTTCACTCTACACCTCTATTCCACAGCAATTAGCGATGATGTTGTATGACAATTTCTAAACGAACGCTACGACGACAGTGAAAAACCCCTGAAGTCTGGACATTTACTCGAACTTTACAAAAATTGCATTTTAACCTTCTTCACATTCGGTGGAACAAAGGTATGAGCAAATGTAAGGCATTCCAACGGGCTTCCCCTTGTCAGGCCTGATTGCTGAAGTTGTCCTCCAACGTGTAGAACACTTAGTCTTCGCCAAGTATCAACCGAGGTTTTGGGCTCGCTATGCCGACGCCACTTTCGTCATTGTCAACATATCTGACATCAAGCACCTCAACGATTTATTGAACTCGGTTGATCAAAATATCCAATTCAGTGGCATAGACGCGTAAACCGATCTCTCACAGGACCCACTCATCCCCCCATATTGCCATTAGAGCTCTCTTTCGAGCTTTCATCACAAGGCGGCTAGGATATAGGCAGAAGGAAATTACCAGCTGATGCAACCTACCTCCTACATAAACCTCTGCAGTTGTCTACAATATACTTCGCAACAAGGGCGACTGCAATTATGTTGGAGAAACAAGCCACAAATTGCAAACCCACATTCACGAGCACAAGCGGGCAGCTGGGAGACTAGACCCAAACTCTCAAATTGCAGCATACGTCGCAGAGACCGGCCATGACTTCGATCTTCAAGTAGCAAACATCAAGGCCGAGGAAACTCAAAACCCGAAAGGCTGTGCTTAAAGCATGGAACTCAGACGCCAACTCTATCAACAGGCATCTGGACCTTCCCGCGGTCTACAAAGTCTTGCGCCATTATGAGACCGAAGGATGAAACAAGGCCAAACCGAACGTAAGGATTACAAACGACAAAGATCCCACGACGAGCCACCCAGAATTGGACCCTCGATTGGGTAAGAAGTTGCCTCACTTATTGATTTTCATGACTTTCTGCTCCACGGACAGCTAATTAGCGTATACCACTATAATTGCCCCCCTCCTGACTCCACTGATAGCTAATTGCCCTTCTCCACCATCCTTTTTAATACTTGTTTTAAACACCCTCACAACTTGACCATTTCTGACAGTTGATTGATCTATGGCAACTATAATCACCCTCGTTTTTTTGCTACTTCTCACCTCTGAAAATGAATTCCTGCAAGAATTCGAAGGCTAAGAACAATAAATCTATTGATCCGGTGCTCCACAAGTCTTCGTCCATATTTCCAAAGTGGTCAGAACGAAGCTCGTTAAAAAGCCAGCACCAGATCATGACTGAAATGAGTTCAGAATAACCTACACGATAATCAGTATCACAACCTGAGTCAATGCCGATTAACGAACAAGTACCAAACTTTGGCAGCTGTCGGCATGTTGCAGACGCTGAAGGAAGCTGGGCAAGCTGCGGAAGGCTACAGCAAGCTAAAGCATCGCAGCGAACTACCGAGAATGAAAAGAGGATTAAAAGCACAGTTTCGGGGAATTTACCCACCCGCTCACCGCTCTCACCTCTGTTTCCGGTGTAAAGACAAAGTACATAAGACCGTAGATGAGAGTGGTAGTAGGTGACTGCTGCAATAGTCACGCAACGCGCGCATAACACACGCACACACACACTCAACTCATATTTACTGGATGTGGCTTGTCAGGAATGAGGATCTTTTAGGATGTCATGGGATGAAAAACAAAACTGGCTGTCTGGTAGCAAGGGGTTTTTTACGAACAACCTAATTTCCACAAAACACTTATGCCAACAATCAGGGATGGCCGATGATCGTGCATTCGCCGAAAAGCGCAGGTCTCACCACGGCGGCGTTTAGGCGGGCGTACGGGAAAGTGGAGGAAGTGTTAGGCTTTCGCAGAATTGAATCAACCGAATGAATCAAAATAGTTTTACCAAATGTATATTTAAGTACCAAGTCAAGAGTCATCATTATAGTTGTACGGTCTTTAGCGACTACTGTAAAACTTTAGCTTTTTTGCAAAACGAACGAACGGAAGAAAACGAATGCCGTGTTAAAGTCCTAGACAGCTGCACTCATAACAGAAAATTACAGAAAACTGACCTGCATCTAACTTGAGAACAACCAAAAAACTCTATTTCCGTTATAATTTAGTGTAGAAGCGCCAATGAATCCAATGTCTTAAAGGCTGTCAGGCACACAGACCAGCCTTATGTTACTGAATCTTTATGGGCGATAAACAAATGCGGATTTTTTGTAGAAACGTCCCTTTTGTTTTCAGAAAAACCAAACAATAACAGATAACTAGTTGCGGTGATCTGCAGAAAAGCATGAATTTTATTGAAGACATGTGGGGTGGATTGTATTTTCGTCGAAATACTTGCGTGTAGAAGGCGTAATTTAAACCGGAATTATGACACCCTTGTTCGTTCGTGTATATATTGTGAAGGTTGGTTCTAACTCTGATAGCTTTTTCAGTTTCTGATTATAAATCCAAAAGTGCGTTGCGCTTTCGAAGGGCGGGGTGCACTGACAGCTTAACATTATTAGAAGATGATATGCAGAGATCTTTGATATGTCCGAATACAGTAATGTTGTGACCAGGTATGCTTGCTTCAGGCTGGTGATCGTCGCCAACACCCATAATGGAACATTTGTGCAAATAGAGGGAAAGGGTGTCAGGTGGAGTACCATTGGGAAAAGGTATGAAGATCACTTTTATGATGTGGAGCTTTATGTCGCGATCTGACTATTTATATCGATAAACAGCTTTTAAATCGTCAGCGAACATGAGGGACCCTACCATACTAAAAGTTATAAAAAAAACAGTGCGCAAAAAGGCAAAAAAGCGTGGTCTAAGTTGTTTACCCGGAATAACTCCATTTTCTTCATGCGTGGCTTAAAAAATCAGTGAAAATATTAAGTCGCTGTTTGTGAGTCTATTTATACGAGGATTTTATGTTCAGAAAGAGGCTGGTTGCAGGACAATATAACGTTGAACACGATCAAAGGTCTGAATTAATCATAATAGACACTTAAAGAGTTACACCGCTGTATCTACGTTGTAGCACATAGTCAAAGAAAGAGAATTGACAGCTGTCATAAAATGCATAATCTCCTATTAAATAAAGGGCTCCAAGGTATTCACGCTGTAGAGGGTGTATTTATTGCACTTAACCTGCAAAATGACTTCAATCGGCAGTACTTGGATATAGGCAATATGAGCAATTCCGTCCATAAATTAGGGAAAGTTTCGCATTTAAACGCAAGATTGGGTAGCTATCTCAGAAGATCACGAAATGCGTCATTCGGTTCAGCTTTTAGAACGCAGATCGGGACGCAATCTGTTTGTGGACTATGAGATTGGCGAAACGATGGAACGGCTACCGTCACGCTTCTGCGTTTAAAAGCTATAGTTTCACAAACCGCATCACTCCAAGCGCAGATTTTTGGAATCGGGGTGACTGAATCTTCATTAAACTTTCCCGATAAGGACGCATTGAAGCTATCAGCCTTAAACTGAACATCATGTGTGGGATTTCCTACGGCTGCATACAGCGTGGTGTGCTTCGCTTTTCGCTGTACATTTTATGTTCGCGAAAAGAGATTTCCAAAATTTAATAAAGGGTGTCCAGCAAAGATTATCTGATTGGCTAAATTTTTTTGCCACAGGAGAACCCCTAGGCCTGCTCAAACGGAATTTTCGCAGAATGATAACATTATTATGTATATTGCAACCATGTGAGCTTCTACGAAGCCTACGATACAGCGAAGCACACCTCATCTTTGACGTTAGTTTTTCTTCTAACTGAGAACAAAACGAGAAATCAGCGGATGCAGATCTTTGTAGTCTGTCAATACAAACATGATAAAAAATAATATAATTTTAGAAATCGTGAAGTCCGCTTCCAGTTCTAGTGTAAAAGGGTAAAAATACTGTCTCAAAGAAAGACAACTGACAGGTGTCACAGGACCTTTTTTCGGGAAACCCCTCTTGGGCCGCATTGAGCGGTTTGTTCTCTGTCAGATGACGCAACATATTTTCCTTTATCATGGTCTTTGAGCTCATCGACGCTGTTAGAAATGTATTTATTTCACTTGAGTCGCCACATAACGTCTATCGATGGTGCTTGGCTTTAAGTAGCATAATCGATTCCCTCCATAAATTGGAAAAGTTTTGCTTTCAAAAACATGATTACATAACTGACAAAAAGACCTGGAAATATGTGTTATTCGGCTCATCTTCTTCTTTGGATTTAAAGAGACCACATTTTACTGAAGCGTTCTGCAAAGGAGGGGATTGAAGTTATTAGCCGTCAACCGCGCATTTACCGTTGGGTTCCCTAGGGGGTCATCAAGTTTGGGATACTGTTTTTTCTCTGCATTTTTAATGTTAACGAAGAGGGTTTGGAAATATTTAATAAAACCAGAACACAATTTTGGCAAGCGAACGCTTTCAGTAATTTTTCATCAGGCCAAACAGTTACAAAAAGGTTTAAATTTTTAAATCGATAGTTTGTCTCTCTTTACATGCAGGGTTCAATCAGAGCGCGGAAATGTGCAGCTTGTTAGGTAATCGTTTGCCATGCCAAGTTAAGAGCTTGCAGGAGATTATTTGTGCACACAAAACCGATTTCCTCAACCGAATTGTGCTTCGTTTTGCTGATGCCAGCAGATGTTGACCCAGGGACTTTGGGCAGTTTGGTGGGCCCTTGTAAATTACCTTAAAGGCTTCGCTTGGGTCCGCATGATGTCCGGTATCAACCATATGTGTGAGGATAGAACTATTTATGGTTTTGTTCTCGCCTTTGCTAAGCCATGCCGGGAGGTGTTCCCGTATTCGTTTAGATAAGAAGAGAACAAACAGCTGGCCTTCCTTCATGTCCTCGTCCGTAACAAAGATTGTGGTGACCTAAAGACTAATGTATTCCGGATAGCGACAAGCAATATGCAAGTACTGAATCAAAACAGCAATTACACAATCACTTACAAACGCAGTTGCACAAAGATGCTCTATCGGCGTGTTGAGACGCACGGCAGTGAACAAGAAGATCAAGTTGCCGAGGAAGAATAACTCCGACGGGTGTTCAGAGAGAATGGCTACCCGAGCAACATCCTCAACCGGTGCTTGGGCAAACGAGATGGCCCACAAAGGCGCACCGGGCCTTAATTTGGCGAGCGATCCTGAACGTCAAAAACGTATCGGAAGCAGTCGGCCACCTTGTCACACTACTTTGAGTTCGAGACGCATACAGGCTGGAGGAAACCATATGGCATCAGATAATGAAGCCGAACAAAAACATTGCCACGGCAACAAACATCTGGTGTCATTTACATGATCTAGTGCAGTTGCGGACAAAGCAACTATGTCGGAGGAACTGGCAGACTTCTCAAGACGCCAATTCCCAAACACGCGGCAGCTGTGCGGCGAAATAATCCGAATTCTCAAGTTGCGGCTAACTCGAGGAGACCCGGCCACACCTTCAAATTTGATGAGGATGAAATTCTCGCAAGAAGTGACAATCGGGTGAGCCGATAACAACTTGAGTCATGGTTCACGGGCCCCCTATCCATTCACATATATGTCGCCTGATTTTTGCATTCGCAAGCTTATAACGGACCGAGCAAAGAAGCTCCTTGTGCGTAGAACAGTCAGTTATTTCATCTCCAGTCAATGTGAATCGTTTATCTTCAGGTAAATTAAAACAATCGTCAAAGGTCTCCAATTTCATTGTGACATTAACTTGGACATGGTTAATGTAAAGAAATTCGACAGCCGAATATCTAATCAAGTAACTTTTTAAAGAGGTAACCTGTTAGATAATTTTCTTTATGAATCCTAGGATAAACAATATGCTACTTAAATCGCGGACGTCCTCTACAGTTGACACTGTGGTTTGCCGTTTTGAGCCATTTGAAAGTATGGTTCATATAGCCATCTTCATAAGAACTTATATCCAAGAGGACTTTCCTTCGGTAAATACTCTTTATAAATATCTAATTTTAAAGATTTTGATGCAATCGCTGAACAGAATCATACTTTATCAATTTATCGTTGAAGACTCTGAAAACGAAGAAAATGGTGTCATAATCTAATCGTTGACGTTTAATAACGAACTTTCCCCTAACAGTTATCTTTTCAAAACATTATGGAGTAAATGATTCTTTTTTTATGTTAAGGATGTGGTGCTGTAAACATTAAAGATAAATGAAATATTCAAATTTACTCTTTTGCATTATATTTAGTTTTTACGTCAACGGAACATAAACATTATCGAAAAAAATATTTTTCCTAACAAACACTTGCTTATTTTTACAATGTGGTTAAGTTTGAAATTTGCCAAATGCTCTTCATTATAACTGCTGAGATTTGCTAAATGCACTCGCACTGATCTTCCAGTAATGATCAGACATTGACAACGTTATGAAAGTTGCATGGTTTTAAACAAATATTGTGTGAGCAAGCGTTTTGTAAGTATATGAAAATATTTATATTTCCAGTCCAGAAAAGCTTTACCGTTATAATTGTATACTCAGCAGGGGAACTCAAAGCACCACAATCATAAGGTCCTATTTCAGGTCGTAGGTCAAAGACAGAAGTCTGCAGAGTCGGAATAGCAAATATATTTTAAAAACTATTACAAAACCACTGCCGATAAAAATTTTATGAGAAAACAGGATTCTACGGAATTCATATTCAAAAATAAAAACACATCGCGGTTCTCTCATCAAAAGCGGTAATATAGCATTTTCCAAAACCGATGGTGTAAATGATGCCTGTCAAAATTACCAAAAAGGGAAGACGAGGTTCCTGAAAAATTATTAATCAACCGTACAAGTTATCGTAGGTTGGCTGTTTAAGGCTTCTTCCGTCAAAGCTGGCAGCCTTCTTAACGTCTTCATACGCCACTCTGCAAGCGCCTTGTCGCTCGTTGCATCCAAAGCCTCATATACAATTTGGGTGAGGTTAGGGAAGGAGAGACCCGTCAATCGAAGTGTTTTGTCCTGGGCGGTTCCATAGTAATGAGTAACCGTTGGCCTCACGG
>JAYGXS010002318.1:0-10682 GCA_036362985.1 Ligula intestinalis | reverse complement strand
ATCTGCTAAGACGTTTTATATATTTGTAGCGATAAAGCCACTACAAACTCTACAAAATGGGTTGCACAACTGTTTCGTCGTAGGTCCTTTGCAAAACGAGGAAGTGAAAAACCCCTCTTGCATAATGAAAATAAAACATTTGTACTAGATGAGTCTGATAAGGCTGAATTATTCAATGCTTTCTTTGCGAAGCATTTTACGACAGAATCACAACCGGTCCCGTCGTTTCAACCATACTCAGACAATACTCTCGGGAACATTGATTTCTCCATAGAATTAATTCGTAAGCAGATAATTTGTCTAAAATACTCGCACTCTTTGGGAACTGATGGTATCCTCAATTCAGTTATCAAAAGAGTGTTGACATTTCCCAAATTACTTAGCCATATATTTTCAGGCTATATCTCAAATGGTTTCTTACCTGACGCTTGGAAGGCATCCATTATTCTTCCAGTCTTTAAATCAGCATCTCGTTCGTACATAAATAACTACCGCGGTGTTCATACACCCCGGCCCTAGCTAAACTTCTGGAGAAGATATTTTTTAATCAAATTCTCGATTTTTGCCTAAAAAATAAGCTTTTGAGTGACTCACAGCATGGTTTTGTACCCGGAAGGACACGGCAAGTATATGCGTTCATAAAATAAATGCGGATCTACTTACACTCTCACGTTGGAGTGCTACCTGGCAGACGAAATTCTCTCCATTCAAGTGTAGTTTCATGTGCTTCGGTCCCGCCAAGCTTCCCCGTCCCCTACTCTTTCAAAATACTCCACTTTTAGAACGATCCACTATCAAAGACTTAGGTCTAAGCTACACAAATAAACTAGCATTGTCGCCTCATTCCGACTGAATATCTGCGAAGGCTGCAAAGATATGTGGTTTTATATCACACAATTTCTTTCTGCTGGAAATAAAGTTAAAACTTTATCGCATGTATGTTCTACCCATCCTATAATATTGATGTCCCCTCTTTGGTCTAATAAATGCTTCCGACCTCGGTAAGATTGAAAATTTACAGAGGGTATTTACCCGCAAAATATTCGCTCTTCCTCGATCCTTTACTTCTTATACGGAGAGATTTCAGTAAGCGAACATGACATTTCTTTGCGTCAGAAGACTCGAAGCAAGCCTCTGTTTCCTCTTTCGCGTTAACTCTACCCCTAACCTTCCACGAATCAACGCTCTCATTCCCGCAGATAGACCTTATGCCACTCGTAATTCCTTCAGGATTATTGCACCCCCTTTAGCTCCACTTTGAACCATTCTCACTTCTTTGCCTCCAAATATGCCTTCCTCTGGAATAATATTCCCCTCGAAATTAGGCTGTCGTCTAACTTAGCAGTTAATCTTTAATCATGCTCGTGGCGGTTCTGCTATTTTTGCCAGCTCGTCGCTAAACTCCGCAGTCTACAAGGTCATATCTCCGGCGTTTCGTTGATGATCAGGTGACCTCTGCCGTTCACTCTCTTGTCGACCCTGTTGTGCGTGATGGCCTCCTCCGGTCTCACCTCCCTAATGGTTGATCATGAAGCCAGTCAAGCGGTGTAACAATGGTGATTGACAGCCTCTGCTGTTATACGATTTCTCCAATTACAAGAAGCGCTTCCAAGCCTCATTCGTTCTCATCAACAATCCTGTCTAATTTGCACTACAATCAATCCTCTCAACCAACCCTTTTAATTTGTTGAAGCAGTTTTTTCTCCTAGGTTTTGTTTTTTTAAGCGGAAGTTCGCTGAACTCCGCCCCAGCTTAAATGGTAGGAGTTTTTTTCACTGCTTCCTCGTTAGTTCACCATGCGTTGACTACTATTTTAAAACGACGATATGTTGGTGAATATGAATTAATCTACCAACACTACTAAACGCTCCCGCTGTCTATGTGGTTGTTTCATGGAGAGCAGCATTTATCAACTTTGTATTTATTTTTCCACAGCACTAAGTTTGCAATGACGAGGCCCTTCGGGCCTAAAATATAAAATATATTTATTTATTTAATAACAAACAAGGATATTATGGCCTCTCTGGATGCATTAACAACTTCTTTAAATGCCGTCCATCAGAAGTTGGACAAGTCGCGCCACGCCCAATTGTGCCTAATAAAACGAGTTCAACGGAACTCCAGCCGTCTTCAGTGAAACATCAAATATTATGTCAACTCTTCTTTTTCCTATTTTAAGTACTTCTCTTTCAAATACTTTATAATATTCAATAAACTTTTCTTATATTTACCCGACTTTCGTTGTATACCATATGATTTTCAACTCGGAGTTGAAGGACGCGAATATGAAAGTCATTTCTGGATGAGTTATATTCCACTATGTACGGCGTACTAGAAAATGGTAGGGGAACAAGGTAGCACAGCTGAATGTTTTTCTATTTCAGAGCAATCAAGTTAGATAAATGTCGGGCCCCTTTGAAAAGCGGCTTTTCCACCTTTTCATCTGTATCGCCATATGTCGTCATGGCGATATAGAGCCAATATCGACAATGCGGACAGAAGCAATATAGCGGCGAAATATGTATGTCCATATGGCGATATGCAGGCTATATATATCCACGGCAATATATAGTGCCGTGGATATAGCCTGTTATTAGGGCGGTTGAAGAAACGAATTAGCCAATTCCTCTAGAGTGAACTTTGTCCACAAAACAGCAGCCAAAATATATAAATAGATAGATAAAAAACAATATATTTAACGTACCACAGCTAATTAACACGCGACAACTAGTGAAGCAGAAGAAAGTCGTAATCACGCAGGTCATGACGGCAGGTCAAGGCAAATATTGACCGCCTTGTTGGCTTACTTAAAGCTACCATTTATCTGTGTATAATCACTTGATGCAATTAATAAAACCATAAGTGTAATTACATTCAAAATAAAAAAAAATTTCTTTTATTTCTTAAATATTACAAAATTAACTTAGATAGCCTTCTGGTTCTGTAAACAGCATGCGCATAATTAAGGGTAATCGAGTAATAGCTGTGCCTAAACCATTATCCCCGCTTATCTCTGCCGAGCCCCGCCTACCCCCGTCTCGATCCCCATCCTAAGTGGGCATTGTGCTGGCAGGGGCAGATGAAATCAAAGTTTTGTCACCACAGCGTCCACACTTTTGTTCTCCCCATTATCCCCTGGTGTAGTTTTTTCCCTCCTCCGTTTCCTCGATTACATCGTTTGTTCGCGTCGTTATCAATATCCACTTTTCCAGTTTATTTTTGCGGTGTTACGTTTGGCTGGTGACGAATTTGAAGGTATGCCTGATTCATTTAATGAGACCACACAACGCGGCAATTTAGCTGGTGACAAAGTTCCCACAAGAATCCCCATCTTCAGAAAGTTACAAGGAGGGAAATGGCAAGACTATCGCCGGCGTCAAGCCCGCAAACCAACACGTGACTTCGCTACTCTACCAGCTTCTGAGTCAGCCGATCACCAATGCCGTATAATGTTGATGGGCAAGTAGTTGATCCAGCGGCAAGTTACTCACTCTCGCATAGCGTTTATGCACTCATGCTCACACCACCCCAACTAGCAGACGCTTGCGCAGGGAACGGGGACTGATGGGAGTCAGAGCTTAAGACCATCACGGCGATCCTGTACATAAAATAAAACTCCTGCTGGTCTTTCCCCTCTTTTTTTCTGTACAGAATTGTGAATATATTCGCACCAGTCACAATGCAATATATTGAATGAATATTTTCCTGGAATAAGGGTTTCTTACTTTATTTATCGGAATTCCGGTGTTTGGTATCCTTATGAAATTCGTTCCTTTTTCATTTAACCGAATAGGTAAAACAGATATAATAATAATAATAATAATAATGTTGCTTGTGGATTGTTATTCTTACAAGCAGGGATCAGTCAGTATATTTGGAGTAACTGACCGAAGCCCTTAAAAACTCCATTGAAACGGTACAGGAAAGCATAAGTTTTTGTGAAATAGGCAAAAATTGTTACAGATCGCTTTTGTTGTGCAAAATTGCATCGAAATATTTTGGAAATATGAATTATTGATGCTCGAATAAACCTTGTAGAGGCTGTATCACTACAAATATACAAAACGTCTTGGCAAATATACAATGAAAAACTTTCTAAGGTAGGCTAACTGCTAGCAAGTGATTTACATGACTATTCTCATGGAAAAATTGTCAAAACCGGTATATAAGGATGACGATGCAGATTAGAAATGATAAAACTCATTGAGATCCTTCACGGTCGTAGCCGGCAGTAGTCAAGCAGTCGAATTGCAAAAGGATGACTCCGTGAATATCAGGATCCACTTTAGTTGGACCGCGCTTGTGCAAATTGAGGAAATTATCGTTTGCAAATTGTTGCTGGATTCTCCTGAGCCCGAGAATGATCACCAGAGAGGTGTTGTTGAAGGGCAAAATAAAAAGCGGCAGGTGAGGCGAGAATTGAACTGTGGAGTGTGTTGAGCAAAACAGTTGCTGGCACGCGTCAAAACTGAAAGTGTGCTTGTGTGTTTTATCTTTGTTGAAACAAAATTGGTTATTGATAGGTTTAAACAACGCACAAGTTGAGCCAAGTGCCCACATTACTCCCCCACCAGACCGTTGGTGGTTTACAAACGCTCGACAAAAGGGGATGTACAAAAAGGTTAAACAACAAAGTCTCGCAAGTTGGTAGGAAAACGAACCTGCCTACCAGAACGAGTGGAAGGTGGGGAAGGAGTTGAAGGGGAGGTGCGAGGTGTGGGGGTAGGTTCGTGTGGGGAGGGTGGCGGTGGGTTGGGGGCAGCAGGTGGAGTGCAGGGCGAATGTGCCGTGAAACTGGACGGAACAGATGATGGTGTCGTGCATTCAACGTAGGCCGGCTTCAGTCTGTCGATGTAGACCGTATTACTATCATCAGAATTTTGAATGACGAAATATTTGTCCTTCCGTTCAAGCACCTTGAAGTGACCATCTTATGGTGGGCAAAGGGCCTGTGAACCGCGTCGTGCCGGACAAACACGAATGGGGTTGTGTGCAAGTCGTCGTGCACGAAAATGCGTCGAGGTGTCGCGCGTGTGGGGTTGGGCGCAGTGCGGCCATGCGTTGCTGCAGCTGTTGCACGAAGTTGTTTGTAGCGTGAGGGTTGATGGAGGAAGACTGCACGAGCTCACCAGATAAACGGAGGGAGGTGCCGTAAACGAGATCGGTGGCAGTGCATTGAATGTCTTCCTTAACAGCTGAGCGAATGCCGAGGAGGACGAACGGCAAATTGTAGCTCCAGTTGTACGGGCAGGTTGAGACATCAGCGCGGACTTCAACTGACCGTGAAAGTATTCCACGAGGCTGTTTGATGCTGGGTGATAGGCAGTGGTGGTGATATGCGAGCACCCGAGCAGTTTGGTGAACACACGGAAGAGTGCAGATGTAAACTGACTTCCGTGGTCAGTGGTGAGTGCAGCTGGAACACCGAAGTTGTCTATCTAGTGCGTAAGGAAAACCATGGCAATATTCTCTGCCGAGGTATCCGAGATGGGAATGGCGATGGGCCATTGTGTGAAACGAACAACAGCGGTCAGATTGTGCGTGAAACCGCGAGGCGGGGGTACCGGTCCGACTAAATCCATGTGGACGTGTTGAAAACGGGCGTTGGGAACCGCGAACGTGCTGGGAGGTGAAACGGTGTGTCGTTGGACCTTATTCTTTCGACAGGCTAAGCACTGCCTGGTTCAGGTAGCAATGTCGGTGCTCATCTTTGTCCAGACGAAACGGGCTACGATGGGTTTGCGGCCGGCACGAACACCGGGGTGGGAAAGCGAATAAAAGTGTTTGAAAACAACTTTCCGGTAGGATTGGGGTACTACAGAACGAGGGGTACCTGTAGAAAAATGACACGCGATAGAGCCTGGTGCCACGGGGAGGGGAGCCTCACGCAGCTGAAGCACAGAAGACGCAAGCATTTCAATGATGGAGTCATCAAGCACCTGCGCTTCCGCAAGCTTCGCCAGGTCTAACGTGGTGATAAGAGCGTTGACCTCTGGACGGGACAAGGCATCAGCAACGACATTCTCATTACCGCGGACAAAGCGTATGTCTGAGGTGAATTGACAGATGTAGTCAAGGTGACGTACTTCACGTGGCGAATATCGATCTGGCTTAGCTTTGAGGGCGTAAGGGAGAGGTTTGTGATCCATGTTGACCTGGAAATCTCTCCCCTCCAGCAGGTGGCGAAAATGTCGGATGGCTAGGTAAATGGCGAGAAGTTCACGCGAGAAATTACTATAGCGAGTCTGCACCGGCTGAAGCTTCTGCGAGAAGAAGGCTAGCGGCTGCAACTGTCCGTGGACCTGTTGCTCCAGAACTACGCCGACGGCAATGTTTGATGCATCAGTGCTCAGATGATGAAGCAGGGTGATATCTGCGAGTGCTTTCTTGGCTGCCTCGAATGCTTCAAGATTTCTGGATGAAAGTTGAAACGACTTGGTCTTTGACTTCAAAAGATCCGTCAAAGGTGCCAGGTTGGTGGCGCAATTTGGTATGAAAAGCTGGTAGTAGTTGATTAGGCCGATGAAACGGCGGAACTGAGTTATGGACTTCGGGGCTGGAAAAGACAATACGCTTTGCACCTTCTCTGTGAGGGGTGTGATCCCATGTTGGTCAAGATGATGGCCAAGAAAATCCAGAGAAGTGACGCCAAAAAGAATCTTATCGACGTTTAGCTGTAGACCATTTTGCTGAAAACGATCGAAAACTTGGCGTTAGTGTTCAACGTGTTCCTTGGGTGACGAGCTTGCGACAAGGATGTCGTCGATATACACGAACGTGAAGGAGAGACCGCGTAAAATGACATCGACAAAACGCTGAAACGTTTGAGCCGCGTTCCGCAAACAGAAAGGCATGCGAAGGAATTCAAACAGGCCAAATGGGGTCGTGACGGCGGTTTTAGGGATATCCTCCTCCGCGACCGGTATTTGGTGATATGCTCGTACGAGGTCAATCTTGGAAAAAAATCGTCTTTCCAGCCAACATGTGGGAGAAGTCATGAATGTGGGGAATCGGGTACCGGTCCGGGACTGTAGCTCGATTGAAAGCGCGAAAATCACCGCATGGTCGCCAGTCATTGGATGAATTTTTGCGAACCATGTGTAGTGGTGAAGCCCATGGACTGAACAAAGGACGGATAATCCCCAAATTCAACATGTGCTCGAATTTTTTCTTCGCGATTTGTAGATTCTTAGGATGAAGCCTACGCGGCTGAGGATGGACCGGTCTGCCGGTGGTAGTGATATGGTGGCGAACCGCGTGTTGAACCTGTTCCGTGAACTGACAAGGTTAAGAAAGGGAAGGATAATCCCTCAAGATGTCAGAAAATGGCGGGCTTGGCATGGCCAAGTGGATGCCAGCGGAAGGCTCACGCGAAACTACCACGACAGTAAACAGCTGAGTGGTAGGATCTAGCAACTTCTGATGTTTAAGGTCAACTGTGAGGCCGAAGTGTGACAGGAAATCCGCTCCAATGATAGGCGACTGGACGTTGGCCTGGATAAAGACCCATTGGAAGCGGCGACGAAGCCCAAGGTCTAAAGTTAGGGACCGTTGACAGAACGTGGCGATAGAAGTGTTGTTCGCAGCCTGCAGTGTAAACTGCGATGGCTGGAGATGATGACGACGAGGGGGCGGTACAACGCTAACTTCTGCACCTGTATCGATCAAGAAACGGAACCCTGTGGACTTGTCGGTCACGTAAAACAGGCAACTGTATCTTGAGTGGCCAGCACCAGTCATCGTCATTACTGGCTGGCGGCGCCGTTTCCCGAACGTGAACGTCGAGCATAATAACAAGGCGGGACGCATTTAATAGCATCCGGGCCGAATGTTCGGTGGTACCAGCAGACTTTGTCGTCTGCACGCTCTTTTGAGTTAGAGCGGTTGCGGCTTGTAGAGGGACGACCGGTTTGAAGCCGGTTGAAGGTGGAACACATCGTGCTCACTTGAGAGCACAATAACCTCACAGTATCTTTAAGATCCTGCAGGTCGTCATCTCTGTGGTCTGTAACGTCTCGAATCAGTTGAGTGGGTGAAGTAGACCATGAGGATGAGGTACCAAGCGATTTAGTGGACTTTCGCTGTGTACGGCTGTCAGGCTTACGGTCGGATCGTGAGGCCGAAACCTGGGAGACGGCATGCTGAGGTACTGAGGTCGAGGCTTGGTTTACGGCGTACGAACTAGTACCGGGGTAACATTGTTGGATGCGGTCTGCGTGCTCCGCGAGTTTGGTCAGCGGAACATCATCATCGAGTAGGGCGAGTACTTGTTGCATTGGATAAGGTAATTTATCCATCCAAATGCGACGGAAAATATAATCATCTAAGGTGCGACCAGCAAGCAGGTGAACCATTAGAGCAGAGGGGGTTTGGTCGCCAAGGTCGACGATGTTAAGGAGTTAGCGAAGCTTGCTGCCGGCAGATTGTGCTGTACGCTCAAGAATAGCCTTTTTAAAGCTAAAGTAGGGCTTGGCTTTGGGGATAGCATCAAGGAGATCCTTAACGGCGAAAGCGATGGCGATCGGTAAGTACTGCACGACGTACGTGCAACGCGTACATTCGCCAGTAATCTGACGTGAGGCCAAAACAACCTCGATCTGTTTGAACCAGACCGCCGGTTCATGCACTTCGTACGGGGGAAGTTTAATGGATATCTGCAAAGCCTGAGGTTCGTCCTGATCAAGTAGTTCAAACAATTTGTTAGAACCAGCATCATCTTCGTCGCAATCGTGAAATTGGTGGTATTCGTCGCTTACGTTGAAAAACGTATGAACGGCAGAGTCAATCGGGAAAAACAGGTGAATGGAATAAATAATAAGACGTGGATGATACTTGAAACGGGGTCAGAAAATTTGTAGAGGCTATATTACTACAAATATACAAAACATCTTGGCAAATACGCAATATAAAACTTTCTAAGGTAGGCTTACTGCTAGTAAGTGATGTACTTTACTATTCTCATGGAAAAATTGTCAAAACCGGTATATGAGGTTGACGATGCATGTTAGAAATGATACAACTCATTTAGATCCTTCACGATCCTAGCCGGCAGTAGTCAAGCAGTCGACTTGCCAAAGGATGACTCCGTGAAGATCAGGATCCACGTTAGTTGGACCGCGCTTGTGCAAATTGAGGAAATTATCGTTTGCAAATTGTTGCTGGATTCTCCTCAGCCCGAGAATGATCACCAGAGAGGTGACTTTGAAGGGCAAAATAAACAGCGGCAGGTGAGGAGAGAATTGAACTGTGGAGTGTGTTAAGCAAAACAGTTGCTGGCACGCATCAAAACTAAAAGTGTTCTTGTGTGTTTTAGCTTTGTTGAAAAAAAAATTGGTTATTGATAGGTTTAAACAACGCACAAGTTGAGCCAAGAGCCCACAACCTCTTAGTCACTGCTGGTATACACTTGAGTGCAATTTCTATTCCTGTTCCTAATTTTTGACGACCTATTTGCTGTTTACAGTATTTAGTTTAAAGAATGAATGTTTAATGTACGCGGGTTCGATGGTTACATCTCACGTTGGCATCTCCTCGACATAAAGTTTACACATTGGGAGAAAATTTTGCAAAAATAAGGGATCAAAAAGAACGAAATTACGATAATTCCTTATGAGTTTCCACCTGTGAACTGAAAATTATCTTAAATGTAATCAGCCGTTGACTAACCTTTGTGGTTGCTTTGTTTAAATGCCTTAGTATACTCTTAATTTGTAATCGTAACATTTCCAAAGCATACGCATCTCATAGTAAAAATGAAGGGTAGTAGAGCAACAGACGAATGGATAATTATTTTAAATAATGCAGGTAATCCCACGGTAACAATTCGCAATCGTTGCTCTGGAAATGAAATCATTCCATCACATTATACTTGGTGGAATTTTTTTATTTTTGAACTTATTTGAACAAGTGCATAATGCAGCAACCTTCTTTTTCGTCGGAATATCCGTGCTGTACTTTTATGGTGAAACACCTTTATCGCGTCTTGTGACGATTGGACCGTTAATTTTCGTTATGTCCATTTCCATGCTGAAGGACGGGATTGACGACATAAAAAGGCATAAAAATGACCACAGAGTAAACAACGTAACTTTCGATATTTGGACACACTCATGTGGTGAAGAATTACCTCAATGGAAACAGGTTAAATCCAAAACTATTCATACTGGGAATATCGCTATCTGTCGCGAAGATGATGCCTTTCCATGTGATTTGATTATCCTTTCCTCTAGCGATGCTAGTGGAGCAGCTTATATTACCACGGGGAATCTAGATGGAGAGACCTATGTGAAGACCATGCACTCACTGCCGGCAACACATTCTTCATTTGGATCCTTTATGTCTACCAAATCGGACTCTTTTGAAACAATGAATTTTCTACCTGCTAATATAATTTGTCAAAGCCCTAACTGTGATTTGCATGCCTTTGGAGGGCGCTTTGAATGCAGCAGTTCTTCTGTTGCTCTGGGACTCGAAAATTTGGCCATGCGTGATGCTATTCTGCGCCAAACCGATTTTATTATAGGAGTCGCCGTTTAAACAGGTCGTGACACACAATTGTCACTTAATGCGAAATCTGGAAAACGAAAAACATCGTGTACAGCTGGTCGTTTTTATGCGATTATTTCCAAGTTTTCGAACTTTTAAAGTAACTCCAAATTGCACTTATTTAATGCCCATATTTT
>JAYGXS010002317.1:0-10683 GCA_036362985.1 Ligula intestinalis | reverse complement strand
TGGATTGAACGTTGTGGAACTGAATTTTAGGCGTGCAGAATAACTCACCTGAAAGCAAAGCTTAGATAATGAAAGCAATGAAGGCGAATGCTGTGAAAAATAGACTGGTTTTGCACCCAACGATTTAGGCTGGAAGCAAGAACAATTTTTTTTGGTGCTTTTTTTTCAATTTTTGAGCACATTGTAACATCACATTTAATTCAATTGAATCCGCCCAGAGCCAGAGGGATTAAGGATTTAGTGCATTGACCTGCAAGATGACCAGCTAGGCATCCCAACAAATCGCTGAGCAACAAATTAGCATAATCTTGAGCTCTGCGCAAATTCCTTGATGGTTCCAATTTTATTTTTAAAGAGAGAGATATTTGAAGTTAAAGGAAACTGGAAATATAAACGCCAGATCACTGGAACAGTAGGGAACAATAGACTGTGCTTTGCATCTCAGGCAGTTAGCAGTCCTCAGAGACTGTAAGAGTGCAAAAACAAAGCAAACGATGTATTTAGTCAAGTGGAAATTAAAGAAGACGGTGTAGGCGAAGCTGTGTTTTTCGCGTCAAGTTTGAGTCCACGTCTTCTCAAGGGACGGTTACAGCGTGCATCCCTGGATAGGCACTGGACAACGCCTCTTGGCCGTGTGAATGGACTGTGGGATTTCAGGGGCTATATGAAGGTGCATGTTGCCAGTGCTGCTGTCAGACTTCCAGGCAGCCAGCAGCTTCGACCCCAAATTAGTGCTAGTTGATGCCAGTATCCCCGTGAGGGATGTGGTAGAAGACGATCGGACACGGTATGTCATGGCTCTCCTCTCCTCTCCCCCAGTTTATTCCTCTAATGTTTTGCTCTGTTTAATGGCGCGCATAGTCAAAACATAGGATTTGGCAGGACTGCCCTGTGGGGCCTTAAAAAATACCATCGACTTATACTAAAATAGTTCTTTCTCGTGTTCAATACCCCGGCTTTCTTTTTTTTCCGCTGCGCTCACCGTTGACCCAATAGAGGTTAGTAATCATAGTCAAAAATTTTCCTCAGTGATCACGCCCAAGGTCATCGAACACATCCTCAACGTACACGCACCCACCGCTGGTCCAGTAGGGGAAAGTGGTGATATTTATAAAATGTACGTCAGTGACCTCGTCAAGGTCAGCGAACACCCCCCGATCCAACTTACACACGCTCGCCATTGGTCCAGTAGGGGTATTTTTTAATATCATCACTTATTCCTTCTGGACAGTGTTTGTGACTTTTCGCCGTTGTATCTTGTGAAAGCTAAATGACACAGCGGTTGTGAAGGGTACGTGAGTATCCATTCCTTAGCAGTTAGTATCACTTAAGCCGTTTTTTCCTTGTCGTCCCCCATCAGTTCACCTAAATGTGATTTTACGTTTTTGAAAAGTCCTCTAACGCAGCCATGTTTCTGCACATGTAATGGCCTCTTTGCAGCCACTTGGAACCCAAGACCAGCCACTGACGCATGACTCATCTAGCCTGCCTGTGTGCCAACCGCCTCCTTGGGCTAGGCGCTTACTTTCATTGGCCCACGCGAGTCTAGACATCACCCGCCTCATTGGCCGCCGGAACAGAGCATGTGCCGGCAACGCTCGATGTCCTCAACACTCCGGAGCCCACCCGAATGGGGAACAGACGCACTACTCTGTGAGTCAATACTCTTTCCATCTATTCTCCATTCCAGTGTGTACACAACAAACTCTTCCTTCTACTCTGGCCTTCCCAAGAATTCGCCTATCTTCTAAGAACCCAGGGCCTGAAGGATTGTAGGTGTTAGGGTGAACCGTATTAGCCTTAATTCCTATACACAATCCAAGGTTTGCAGTTTTAATTGGGAACCCGATTTGGATAAGTTGCCGTTTTACACACCACAGTCCAGGAAAGGCAAATATTTGACATCCCCTTCTTACCTAAGGAAAAAATTATTGTTGAAGGCGTCTTGAAAGAAGTTACCCCCCAATTATACGGAAAGTTATCATTACATATCGGCGTCAAAAAGAAAATGCACAGTAAGAACAGTGCTAAAACTACACTGCATATTGAGGAAATCCGTCGCCATCCCATTGGTGTGTTAAATAGTGTTGCTATGAAAAGGACATATTATTTGCTAGTAGAAGTCAAAAAACATGTGATAGGACTGCCTTTAGAAGTCCAATTTACCTTTGTCTTATAAAAATAAACTACTTTTCAATTTTCTGGTTAGCCCAACCTTCCCTTTTTCGTTAAATTCCCCCAATATTAGATTTAACTTCCATCAGCAGACGTAAGTTACCTGGGTAGCAGGTGTTTATGCTGACGAAGTTTATTATACTGAGCTCATTACTACAATTATAAGTTGTCCCCAGTTTCGTTTTATTACCCTCCGGGGCAAAGACTAATATTTTTCGAGTCGGGTTTAGTGAAATAGATGTGACAGTAACAACTGGGTGAGCGATGCCATAATTTCATCAGGTTGGGCAGTTTTGACTTAATGTCTGAAGGAATGTAGAAGGCCAAGCAAGTTGAAATTTGTTAGGGGCTGTTTATTTTAATCGATTTTACAAAGTGCAGCCCTTCAATGTTACGCCTGACAGAAGGGGAACATCGCGCCTATGTATTTTGAGCAATCCAATAAACGAGGTAAAGATATCCTATATGCGACCAATTCTTGATTTGTATATATGGATGAGAATAGGTCGCACAGATCACGATGTATACACGTGAAGCATCTATCACGCATCACATCGCGCAAGGGATTGGTGCCGAGGTGAATAACAGCAACTTTTTTACTGCTCTCTTTGCACTTAGGCCCTTCCACCTGTGCAATCTAATAAAGTTAACGCGCCATCGTAATACCTTTGGCTCTGCGCCTTTGGCTTCAATAGGAAATAAAGTAGTCGCCGGTTATTAAGCCTACCTCGGGCTCAGACCGAATTGAGCTTTATAGGCGGCTCGGCCTATTACCCGTGGCCTTAATAGTCGGCGACTACTGTACTTACAAGCGTCGCGGGCCTTTTACCAGACGCGACCTTCTCAGACGACTGCGGGAAATGAAGTAATTTCGGTGGATAATAGAAGATAGAATGTTTCCCAGTATTCACAATCGAGTAAATAATTTAAAGCGTTGAAGGCCAGAGTGTTAGAAATAATATAGTTAAGTTTTGAAGGAGTGAAAGATGAGAAACAGGTAATTGCCTCCGGGACAAATGCAGTCTAGCCGTGATGGTTGGCCATTCCGAAGTCGCAGTTCGACGGTCAGGTCGCCGCGTCCGGACAGTGACTGCGCGCAGTCAGTCATCGGCAATAAGGTCCCTTGGGAGCCGGCCTTGGGAAGTGGTTAGCCAGTTGGCCAGGCACGTCCGTGACCGTGACTGTAGCTTTGACACCGTCTGGACACGAGAGGCAGACATGCGGCACATGCATGTGTTAGAATGCAAGGTCGCTACACGACCATGCTGCAATAGTCTTGCTTTATGAATAGGCCAGCTCTATTGTTGTAGTCAGCATGTTATCAGCCTGTTTAAGGGTGCAGTTGTTTTGGTAGCCATTGCTTAGCAATCGGTCTCGATTATGCCCTAGGTTCACCCCACTGCACCTTTAAACTTTTGCAAAGTCGTTATTATGCCCCATCCGGGGTTGCTATGATATCTGAGAACCTGAGACACCACCCACCCGAAAGAAGTTCGCTCAAACCCAGTCTACTACTGTAAGTATTTCATTTTAGTATAAGCCTGCATAACAATGAGGAAAAGAGCCACAGTAATTTTTTTACAAATCGAGCAAATCCACCAGAATTTTTATTGACATGTCCATCGATAGTTAAAATCTAATGGTACTTCAGAATGAAATTAGATATTTGTGTTAATTAGAACAGCTACTGTACATACAGCTTCCCCTAGGCCAGAATTGGGAATTTTCAACAGACTGTCTTCGGTATCTGCAGTTTACACCTCTGAAAAATGACTTCTTTCGAGTATCCAACTGTTTTTGTAGTTGGGAATATGGCAACTCTAAGTGTAACTTGAAAGGAAAGGTAATTTTTGCATAACAGAAGGTAGATCCTGAATCATGCGTTATCTAGGTAATATTAAATATTTTTTACATTGTTCTCATGTCTAAGAAGAACATGGGACGACTGCAAAAATTGAGAAAAGTAGATTCCGGGATCCAAAAAAATGACAACGAAGCCGGTAACCAAGTCACATAACTAGCTAACTGCAAGCTACAGAACAAGCGTCTTTTGGCTTTACTATTGTCTGTCTTCAAATCGAGCGGTCGACGTTGCGCACACTTCCTTTGTTCTCTGGTCAGATAATTATCGCCGGGGTGGGATTTGGGGGACAACCACTTCAGAAAGTGAAGGCGAAGAGGAGTGATGACGTAAAAAGCGATTCGCCTGGGAATCATCCGCAAGTTGTTGGTGTGCCGGCCTTAGCGCATAGATAGTCTTAGAAGACTGCACTGTCTGGCTGGCTAGCTTTCTTTGCAGAATAGCTTTTAAGGCAGACTAAAAGACGCCGCCATGTTAGCTTCTATTAGAAAGGAGTTTGCGTAAGCGTTAAATTGTAAAATATGTGCAAAAAAACCTTCAGATCTTTTGGTGCGAAGAGAGGGCAGCTTATCCGTCTGTTCTGAAAATCGATTTTGTCTATTGTAGTACGTTCGCGGAAAGACTTAAACAAAAGTAACAGGTATTGGCCCAAGAGGATACACAACGAATCAGCCCACCTAAGAAACATGGATCATCATGCATTTATTGAGAATATGGATTTGCATTTGTTTCTGACCACCCACTGGTTTCTGGCGGTACATGCAGGTACCGTTCTGCCGTGAAGTACCTCTCGAGCAGCGAACTCCGGCTATTAATGTAGGCGGACAGGGTTTATAAAGTTTTTTTGAATTTCAGTATTGAGACTTCGCTTGAGGAGGGCACCTAGGAATGTTCGTTGTTGCTCGTATTATTCTTTAAACGTTAATTATTTATTGGGAAGATGCATTTTAACAATTTATTAAAATTAAGCAGCGTGTATTGCATGACGGTGACAAACGTATTTTCAAGAAAACTGCGCCAAATAATCGGCACTTCCTGGAAAATGACGTCCTAACCCGTCCTTGTGGGATTAGTTCGAGCATTAATGTCAGCAATTAACATAAATGCGAAGAAAAAGCAGTTATAGCTGGAACAAGCGCTTTATGCGTCTGGCGTTTCGGATTCAGCCGCATATCCTTCACCAGAGAAAATAGCACAAACAGGTCATTTATACAGGGGGCTTTGCAGCGTATATAGGCTACAGTGTCTATGCTACTGCTCGCCCAATCGCTTGTGCGCTGTCGGCTTGATTGCTGGAATGCAGGTCGTGGCCTGTCATCACCCGTACTAGATGTGGGTGGTTTATTCACGGAGCGAGCTTAGAAAGTATTACATTATTCTTTTCCAGGAAATCAAGCAGATTGCCGCATTCAAGCCTATTTAGCTGTAAATCGATGGTTTACCTGTCATGATTGCCCTATTTCATCCTCCTTTTGTTTATACTAGGGACTTTTAAAATTTGTGAAGAGTCTAGCTGCACCAAACCGCCCGTCACTACCACTACTTGGATAGAAACCTGGGCCACATTGGCGCATATGACATTGGCTGTTGCATAAACATTTCAAATAAAATTATACTGGCATTGTTTAAGTAGTAAGATTTGTGTTGATATTATAGTCCTCGAGTGTGAAGCATAGCCGTTTGCTGAATTGCAATACGGTTTTTTCTTCGTATAAAATTGCACAATATCTGTCGTAGTAAATCATTTACTCACAGAACATAACTTCACAGTTATTTTGCATGCCCACTGAGGTAAGCATGATCCAATTGAGAGGAGGGCAGAGTAAACTAATGAATGCACATACACCTTCAAGTGCAATGAACTAAATGGCTACTTCTGTTCTAACAGGAATAAACGATAAGTTTTTCTATTCAGCAGCGGGATTTGCCCAAAGTGTTAAAAATTCAATAAAGAGCGTGTTTAAGAAATGTTAGTAATCTGCTTGGTACATACTGGAAGGTCGTTCGCTTCAACAGCCTTCAAAATAACCTGCCTAAACCCTTCAAAACAAACATAAATTTTCAACACTTACCACATCTTTCCGCTAAAAACGAAATAAATGCTTAATATGTGCACAAAAGGTAATCAACCAGAAACCGGGCGCTTCCTTGGGCACGTACCTCTGGTCAGTGAGTTAGATCTGATTCGAACAACCTTACTGAACTATGTGCAATTGATCGTCGTTACCGACGAAGTCCATACAGTGGCTCTTACCAGGGCAAACGCAGTGACTGTGATTGGCACCAAAATTATTTTAAATTAATCATAGATTTGTGCTATAATTTCCGCACTCTCACCTCGCACGCCAAGTGTCACAACAAAGTGAGAAAGCCGATAGTGAAGAATATACGAGTTCCATGAAGCAGTTCAGAAGAAGAGGACGCGATCACTGGATCACTCAACGGGACCCGGCCATATTTTTAAGTTTGAGGATGCCTAAATACTCGCAAGAGGTGAAAATCGCGTAAGCCGCGAGCTGCTGGATGCATGGTTCTCAGGCCACCAGTCCATCATCAAGCGCAATGATTTGGCGTTCTCCTACAGTGTATTTAGAAGTTTCCTGAGCAAGAGAATCAGTCACATGGGAAAGTCCGGGCGCAGCAAAAACTCTGGCGAAAGCGAGCTTAACTGTCACGCAATTATCAGCCCCACATCCGACGTTGACAAAGAAATTGTGGCAATCATTGAGTAAAGCGCGAAGTGTCAAATCAGTACCGCATCAATTAAGACCCAAGTGGTAGCCACAGAAGTTAATAATTACCGCACGCGTGTGGATGACCACCATGAACTATAAATACCATGCAACCTGTGCATGTTTCAAACCTATCTGCGAATAACTGAGACTATGACGACATTATTTATGAGTAAAGATTCCCTACGGAATCAGAAACGTCAGGAAAATAAAACTCTTGCTCCAGTGCTCGCATCCTCTTCTTCTGTAAGTGAGAAAGGCCAGAGGTGTGGTCGGGCGACATGGCAAATTGTCTCGTCTATGTAGGTGACACAGGCCTGGTTTTCTCACAATTGGTAAACTATTCATAAAACCATTGAACCAGGTGCCTTTTCTTTGGTCGATTCTGGTCAATAGGGTGTTACCCTCCAAGACCAGTGAGTTCACTAGTACGAATCTCGGGTACTCAATATCAGGCGTTGGTATGACAAACTGACGATGGCTATTAAGCCAGAAATTGCCATTCCGGTCTCTGTTGTCTATGCTGATAATGCCTGAGACATTTTCGTTTGTTCAGAAAGCATAAACTTGATTAACATCATTATCTCAATGCGAACACTACCTTTACTTCTATCATGGTACTAACATTTAATTATTATTCATTAAGCCTCGTATTTCCGATTGATTTGAGATGTGTCATTAAGTTGATCATATTTCCAGATTTACGTATCTTGCCGTAGATAAAAATTAGACTAATTTCTAAGTATGAGATCCAATATCGATGCCTTACCTGATTGAAATTACTGCTAAGTAGCGTCCCCTCTTTCAACATAATCACAACCTGACCACGTCCTTGCTGACTGTCATGCTTGTCGGACTCCCCTTTGACTTAAGCCAATGGCCATTCAGGACTTCGTAGGACCTATCCCTCAGATTTGTGGCCGTGGCATGTATTTTTAAGAAACAGCAGCTGAAAACGCTACTTTTAATATTAATCACATAGGTGAGAGTAATCACTGCGGCCGCAGAAGGGTCCTTATGTATTATAACCACCTACATCCAACTTTTAAGTAGGTTGAATTACCCACAATCTTCCAGGTTTCCGCACGCCAGCCGTTGACCCAGTTGGGATTGAATGATGGCTTTGAACTACATGAGAAGCCTCGGAAGACCACCATTTACAATAACCACTCAAGTCAGTAGATTAGGCGAAAATGGCTTTTGAAATTACCCCCGGGAATAACCGCTTACTCAAAACTTTGAAGAACTATAGGAGTTCCTTAGGTGATAGGAGAAGTCTTGGGAAGGCCAGAGTAGCAGGAAGAGTTTATTGTGTACACAGGACGGAGAATAGATGGAAAGAGTGTTGACTCGCGGAGGACCGCAGTCCGGCTGCTAGGGCGTCAATTCCGAAGTGTTGAGAACATCGAGCGTCGCCGGCGCATGCTTTGTTCCGGCGGCCAATAAGGCGGGGGATGTCTAGCCTCGCGTGGACGCGCGACCTTGAGATGGACTGCGATTGGCTAGCGAGTACGCGCGGTCACGCTGTGGCGTACGTGCGCGTCGGCCAAGGGCAGTTAGCGCCTAGCCCCAGGAGCCGGTGGGCACACAGGCAGGCTAGATGAGTCATGCATCGGTGACTGGTCTTGGGTTCCAAGTGGCTGCAAAGAGGCCACTACAGTACGGTGAATTCTTCAACCTTTCAGCATCTCCACTCTTTACACTTTATTCAACTTGGGGTCACTAGTACTACTATAAGATGTACCTCAATGACCTCATCCGAGGTCAGGGTAAATTCTCCCTACACATACGCGCTCGCCGTTTGCCCGGTGGGGGTTACTAATGATATTAAAGCGTACTTCAGTTATCTTGTCCAAGGTTTGGGTACACGCCCCAACTTACCTCAGAAAATTTTTATTTATAGGATTATTACAAAGTTATTTGTTCCTTGACATGCCTATCCGTCCTCTCCCCTTAAATCAGGTGCCCCTTAGTCCGAGAAGCGCGCCGCGAGCCCCCAATGCGGCCCCACGAGGTACTCCTACCGTAATATATATTTGTTTAAAGTTTTCTGACGAAGAAATAGTCACAGTTATGTAACGAATCGAATAAGAGTAAGCCAGAGCATACACAGACTAAAAGACCAGACGATTAGCACATTAATTTGCTACAAAATACTTCTCAAAATGTTGTCTTGTCTTGCAGCACATTCTCATAACACGACACACAGACACTTATGCATGCATGCGGTGGAGGTTAGTAGATGCTAAACAATATTGGAAGCCAACAAAAGCATGCAAGTTTAGCATGCAATTCGTGCCTTCAAAAGATCGCAAAGTGTGCGCACTCTTCAGCTTTCTGTGCAATCTAATCTGCAATTCCAAAGCACGATGGGTACTGACTGACAGTTGCCTCAGCGAACTCTTCCAGCTGATGTTGCCCCAGCGATAATTTCCTCTGGTCTTCTAATGGACAACAAAATCGGCCACCGACTGAAGCCGAGAGGGCAACGACAACTCCGTTCTTCTCACTGAGGTATGTTGCTGCACACTCTCACAAACAATATCCTCGCTCAAGTATTCCGTAATGGTCTCGCTGACCGTCATTGTTAGGATGGTAGCCTGACCAATAGCTGGCAACCTTTTCGGCTCTCCTAAGGCATTGAGCCTAGCCAAATGTTTTTTGTTTGTTAGCCCTGACGGAATACAGTCGATGTCTGTCCACGCGAGATGACCTTGACCTCTGGAAAGGACACAGATGCACGTGCTTGCTCGCGCGCGCCACTGGTCGCAGTTGTCCGGATGCGTCAATCAGGCTACAGGCGAACGCGCACTAGACACTCTTATCAGACACTGTCCGTCTGACACAGGGAGAGTTGCAACAGCGGATGCGAGGCCACTTGTCAGCTACAAATGCCGAAACCTGCCCCCGGAGGCGGGACAAAGAGTGCGCTGGAGCTCAATCAGCGGCAACAGCCACCCGAGACAGCTTCTTCGGGTTTTGCACACAATAAACCTTCCTCTGGGTGTATCACAAAAGTTTCGCCCTTCCAATTGTGTTTTCGCTCGGGGATTTCAACAGGACGTAATTCGACGGGGGCACGCGTCAGATGTCATCTTTATAACACTAGCAATGCTGAACACGTTGTTATAACAATCTAAAACAGGATTTCGCTCAAAAAGAGGAGATATCGTCTAGATTTCTACTGCGGGACCGTGGACACAATCCCTACCGTCCGACAATAACAAATGGAGGTCTAGGACTACAAATACGACTACGACTGCCAAAATGGGCGAGTTTACTTTCGCTGACGCACGCAAACCCTCATTCGTCCAGGCAAATCTGACCTCGACGATCTGGGATGAAAAGGGGTGTGCAAAGGGACATAGCTATTTTCGGTGCTCCTTCAACTTAGGGTTGACCATTAGCAGGGAAGAAACAGGAATTATGTATCAGCCGTCCCCCAGCAATAACTACAATGTCGGCCGCTACACCAACAGAAAACAAATGTTAATTTCATATATTTAAGTGGCATAATCTCATACAGCAGTAAAATCGCCGATGAAGTTGCGCGCTGGACCTCCAAGAGAAACCAGGGTCTCGACCGCCTTCAGGCCACCGTGTGAAGTCACTTGGTTTCACCTAAGTACTATATTGAAGATTACAAGTGTTAGGACGGCCCAGCAGGTGCGAAGTGAAAAATTCGGAAAATGTTGAAATCGAGCATACTAGGTAAACTTAAGTTTTACATGTAGAAAAAGCCTCTTTAGGCAAAAGCATCGTGTGATTAAAGCAGCACAAGTACAATTACGTTGGAAAATAATCATTTTATTAAATCTCCGGATAAACATGCTTCACTATTTCATACAATATAATGAATTGCTGTCACTGAAGCCCATGGACTGGACGAAGGACGGATAATCCCCAAATTCAACA
>JAYGXS010002316.1:0-10688 GCA_036362985.1 Ligula intestinalis | reverse complement strand
TCGTTGACAAACAGGCAAAATAGGAGCAGACCCAGTACACTACCCTGTATATCTCCACTCCTCACATGCGTGGGGTTGGAGATAACATTGGAAATTTTTACTCGTTGCGTGCGAGCACCCAAATAGGAAGATATGAAGTTCAGTGGCTTGCTACATATGCTGAAGGAGGCCAGTTTCAGAAGGAGGAGGTTATGTTTGACCCGATCAAAGGCCTTAGTAAAATCAAAATGGACGCTATATGTGGCAAAACTGCTGTCTCTAGATTGCAGCACATAATCAAAGGAAGAGAGCTGACAGGTGTCACGCGAACGTTTCTCGATAAAGCCATGTTGAGCTGTATTGACCAGGTTGTTCTCTGTCAAGTGACGTATCATCTTTTCTTTGATTAAGGTCTTAAATATCTTCGAGGCTGCGGGAAGTGTATTTATTGGCCTAAAGTTGTCGAATGGGGTCGATCGGCCATGCTTGCGAATAGGCATTATGTGCGATTCCTTCCACAACGAAGGAAAGGTTTCGCTCTCAAGAGCAAGATTAAACAACTTAAAAAGAATAGACGGAAAGATATCATTCGCTTCAGCTTTTAGAAGGCTAACTGGGACGCCATCTGGTCCTGGACTATAGGATAGACGATAACGACGAATGGCTACAGTCACATCCCAGACGGAAAATCTTATGGTTTCGAGTATGGCACCTGTCCAAGCCTGGATAACCGGAGGTGCAGCGACTGAGCTTTCACTTAACGTTAATTATCGTTCTAATCAACTTAGTCTTGGGAATGGGGGCTTGGGGTTTGGGTTGATAAAAAGTGGGTGGTGACAGGGAAATTATGAGAGGGAGGGGGAAAGAACGCGTGGAAAATGCTGGTAGTTCTGCGGCCGTTAGCCATGCTAGGCTTGGGGCCTGGAAAAGGTTCTTCTGCGCGCACAACACCGCCTTCATTAGGCGAATGTCCGTGGCCTCCACTGCTGCCAGCAGCCGTTGACTGAGGGACTTCGGGTAATCTGGTGAGACCTTGTAGGTCACCCTAAAGGCTTCGTTCGGGTCAACACGGAGTCCAGAGTCCACAATATGAGCAAGAATGGAACTGTTGATGTTCTTGACTTCACCTTTAATAATAATAATAATAATAGTAATTTGCATATTTAAGGCCCAAGGGGCCCTGTCGTTACAAACTTACTGCTATCGTGAAAATAAAAATAATGATGATAAGTAGTGAAATCTTATAAAATAATTGTCATCGGCAGTAAAAAAACTCCTAGATCGGTGGATGAGTTCAGCGGGCCACCGAGTTCAAAAAAACTTTAGGCGAAAAAACTGCCTTAATAGGTAAAGGGTTTGATGTGGTTGGTTTGGGACTTGATGTTGAGGGTTCGGGCCGTTTATGGTCGTGGGAAAAAATAAGATATCGTTGAGTTAAGAAGGGGTCATCCGGAAGGCAGGAGAAGGCAGTAGAAGTCAAGGCAACATCATCGAGTTGCGACCCACCAGATTCCAGAGCCAATCTCGAAGACCACAGCGAAGGTTGCAAAAACGGAGAAGAATTCGCAGCCCTTGGAAGTGATGCTTGACTCTGCAGAGGGAAATGCTAACATATTTAGAAACCATTTTAGTATCCTGGGAAGAGCTTCAAATGCCAGGAGGACCCTTTTCAAAATCTACAACTTGCGTGTTTTGAAAGGAAACAGACAGTAACGACTTTATTTCCTCTAAATTTAAGTGCTTATATAATTTGCCTTTAAAAATCGACAGTGTAGAAGACAGTCTAATATCGAGAGGAAGGTTGTTCCAAATACAAGCATATTTGGAGGTAAAAAAGAGAGAACGGTTAGATGTGGAGCTACGAGGTGGTAAAATTTTCATGGAAGAGTTACGAGTGGCGTAAGGTCGGTCTACTGGAAGGAGAGTGTTAATTTGTGGGCGATTAGGACTATTGTTAACGCGAAACAGAAAGCATAGACCAGCTTCGAGTCTTCTTATCCAAAGAAATTCCATGTTTGCTAATTGACATCTATCTGTATAACACATACCAGACCCAGAAACAGAAAATATTTTACGAGTGAAAACTCGCTGAACCTTTTCAATCTTACTACGGCCATGTTGGGTCATGAGGCCAAAAAGCGGGCAGCAGCATTCTAGTATAGGAAGAAAAAACATGCGGTATAGTTTTAACTTCATTTCTGGAAGGAAAAAAGTTATGCGATATAAACCCACATATCTGTGCGGCCTTGGCAGAAATTCGATCTGCATGAGGTGATAATGCAAGCTTATTCGTGTAAGTAAGACCCAAATCCTTTATCGTAGATCTTTCTAACAGTGGACTATTTTGGAAGATAATGGGTCCAGGAAGCCTTGCGGGACCAAAACTCAAGAGACTACATTTTGATGGAGAAAACTCCATCTGCCATGTAGCGCTCCAACTTGGGAGATTTCGCAAGTCTGCGTTAACTTTATCAACACAAGTACTGGCCGTGTCCTTAGAAAATGAGTAAATACACTTAAGGTCATCAGCATAAATGAAATTTTCCGAATTATTTAGCACTGTTGAAATTTCATTGATGTAAAGAATGAAAAGGAGGGGACCTAAAACCATGCCTTGTAATGCACCACTCGTGATCGGCTGAAGCATCGAGTAGCTATCGCCTACTAAGACCTTCTGGCTGCGGTTAGACAGGTAGGAGGCAATGAAATCGAGGAGGGGAGGCCTGATGCCTAGTGCTTCCAGTTTCACTCAAAGGCGCCTATGAGGCACCTTGGCAAAAGCTTTACTAAGGTCAAAGTAAATCACGATGACTGATTGCTGTTCATTACGAAGTGAAGTAACCAGGTTAAGGAACGCCAAGTGGCAGGTTTCGCATGATCTTCCAGGTAGAAATCCATGCTGTGAGGCGTTTAATAGTTTATTTTCTACACAAAAATTGAGAACTTAATTAAAAATGATCTTTTCCAGAAGTTTGGCTAGGGCCGGGGTTTTATGAACACCTTGGTAGTTATTTACGTTCGAAAGAGATCCTGACTTGAAGACTGGAAGAATAATAGATGTTTTCCATGAGTCAGGAAAGAAACCGTTTAGAAGATAAGCTGAGAATAGATAAATTAGCAATCGGGGAAAGCTGAATACTCTCTTGATCAGTGAATTTGGAAGGCCGTCAGTTCCCTAGGAGTGCGAGTTTTTTAGACGGATAATGTGCTTACAAATTACTTCTATGGAGAAATCTATGGAACTGATAGTATTGACTGAGCATGGCTGAAACGACAGGACCGGTTCAGATTCCGTCGTAAGGTGTTTCGCAAAGAACGCATTGAACAGTTCAGCCTTTTCAGAGTCATCTTGCACAAAGATTTGATTTTCATTCAGTAAAGGGGGGATTTCGTGACCTCCTTTAGTGGAGGACCGACGGCGGAACAGTTGGGCAATCGATTTTGCAGAGTTTAACTCTCTGAGTGTGCAAGATTCCCTATGTTTGTCACGTGCAAGACGAATATTAAACGCTCATTCGAAAATCTCTGCGATTATAAGGTCACAGATAATGAACTAGTAGACTGGTCTTTCAACTGCCTTTGCAATTTCTTCAGTCTAGACATAAGAAAATGAGGAACGGTGGGGTCCGAAGTATAAGGCTTGACAATTTTGATCGGCACAAATTCCAAAATGCTATTTGAAATTGCCGTCATTAAGTCACAGATAATTGTTACGCTGTTCTTGGAGGAAAGCACTTGCCAGTAAAGTGAGTCCATAATGTTGTAAATTTAATATATATCTGCCAGGTCAAACGCACGGAAGGTACGAGTGGTCCTAGCCTTTCCGGAAAAGCAAGCGGAAGGCAACAATGGATCAAAGTATGGTCACTTGGGAAGAGGTTCTGATTGTAGTCAACAAAAAGGGGAGAAATATCATTCGGGAAAATTAAATCTAAAATATGCTGATCCCTTGTTGGGGAACAGACCAACTGAGACCAGTTTGAAAAATTGATGGTATCTAGGAAGGGCTGAAATCTGGATGGACAACAGTTCAATGACCAATCAATTTCTGGAAAGTTGAAATCCCCAGTGATAACTTTAGCATCAAAGGCGGACTCCGAAATCAGCCTAAATATTTCGCAAAGCTTTTCATCATCTTCCGATGATGAGTTAGGTGGACTATAAATGCATCCAATAATCGCCTTTTGACGGGGAGACAGGATAATGGATGCAAAGCAGTAATTGCCCGAGAATGACTCAGCATCTAGGTCGAACGATAAATACTTAAAAATAGCTTTAATATAGAGAAACCAACCGCCACCACGTTTACTAGGGCGGTCTTGATGGTAGAAATCATACTCGTCTATTATGAGTAAAGCATCAGAAATTAGTGGATGGCTCCCCGACTCTGTAATGCATATATCATCTGGCTTCAGCTCGAACGCAATAGCTCTAAGTTGAGCCATCTTATTTAAAACAGATCTTGCATTAAGCAGGATGATATCTAGTGAAGCTTGAGTAATCGAACTAGGGTTATCTTTATTTAGTAATAAAAATTTGGAGGTGGGTAATTTGGTTGGAAGTTTGGAGGATAGCCATCGACTGGAGCAGGACAATTAACATAAGAAAGCTGAGGGGGCTAGCTGAAAGCTGCAGGTAGATAGCTCTGTGAGATCGATGGGCCATAGGGATAAGTGCTGTGGTAAGTTTGCTGATAATTACCGGGAAATTGGGAAAACCAAGACGGGAAAGACGGGAAAGAGAGGCTGGAGGGCGAGGTAAGGTAACTACGAGGATTAAGCGATGGAAAGCCTGGCACATTATGATACTTATGATAAGTAACCTATATGTTTGTTAGCTTCCTGTTGTATAGGCTTAGTTAGTGTTTGGAAAGGCTGCATGCTCGCGGTTGAGTTCCGAATCCCACCCTTTCGACGACCTGAATTGGGTGATTTAAGAGAAGGTTTGGGAGGACTCTGATCGAGTATCGAAGCTGTTGGTCTACCTGACGTAGAAGGCTTTTCGGAATTTCTAGGAGGGCTACCAGAATTACTAGCTATGGCAACTGGGGAAGCATTTAAGTTGGAAGTAGACGGGGATGTCTGGTGACTTGAGGGGGAAGAGACAGTTGCTGTACTGGGGAGCAGTAATCTAGGTTTGGCACGAAAAAAAGTACATGGCTGGCTAGGCTCCCTAGGGCTACGACCAGGAACTTGAGCCAGTTGCGGTGAATTTACTATTTTATTAGAAGAAATTGACGCTATTCTTCGCTCCATTGGAGTGAGATCATGACAGAGGAAATACGTTGCATTTCTCAGATATTTGGAAACAAGCTCTTGCTGTTTAAAAATGGCGTCTATTTCAATAGGTGAAAATAGCTTGACTTAAATGGGTGGGTTTTTACTGCGAGATGACAGTCTAATAGCCTCTGCTATTTTATAGTTAAATCCACAGGAGCAGAGGAAATGCATTGCAACGTCCATTGGCCTATTTGATTTCGGAACGTTTTTTTAGAATAAAATTGTACGACCATTTTTGTCTATCCTGTGACTCACTTGCGACCAAATTACCGAGAGTATCTAAACGTTTGCATTCCTAAGAGGTAACTGCAGAGATATTCCCATCAAATAGGGTCCCAAGGATTGAGAGAACTGACCCAAATTTCAACTTAAACTCGCTGCAATTTTTCATTGCAGACAAATCTATTTGCTCGGCAATCAGATTAGGCTAAATACTGATGTCAGGCTGAAGACTGATATCAGTAATGATGTTTGCCTTTCGCAGACACCGCTTGGGTCTGGAATTTAGTGGCTTCCTACTGAATGAAAGTGTCGCCTTCATACTTTTTGAAGCAACAAGTAGACTAATCACGAAAAGAGTCGGGAATTCAGAATAAACTAACTGTTTAAGCCTATATAAGTTGCTGAAAGCAAGACAGATGGTTAACGGAATGCTAGGTAAGCAAGCAGAGTCCAAACCAACAGAAGGAATGGATGCAGATTTTTCAAGCGTAAGAACTGGTACTTACGGATAATTTATATAAGAAAACGAAAGACCAATAGTCGTATCTTCTCTTCGATAAATTGCTTTATATCAGAATGATGACTTAGCTGAAATTTCGAAACCAGCACTCGACCTTGACCTTGACCTTGTTTAGCCATGCTGGCAGATGCTCCCGTATCCTCTTGGATAAGCGCCGGCTCGTGTGACCTATGTAATCTGCTCCACAGGAACAAGTTAATGCGTAAATGCACATGGAAGTGGTCTGGGCTGGCAGCTTATCCTTACTTTCGCCGTGTAGGACCGGGTTTGTTGAGAATAACACCCAAACTTTCGCCGCTGGGAAGGTTCGTGATACGGCTGGGTTAAGGCATCGGCTTAACAGTTCACTTGCTGCGTCCCCTTGAAAGAAGACTTTAAGAAAAGGGTCTTCTTTTCCATGGTGAGTGCTAAGGGTTTGCGTTCCCTCTCCATCATGTTCTTCTGAATAAACGTTTTAGGGTCCCCGTTCTCTCGAAGCAGGTCCTGGATCTTCGTGAGCTCTCTTTCGATAGTATCGTCCGAGCACATTTTTCTAGCCTTTTGCGTTAAGCAGCAGACTAGTTTACGCTTCTGCTAGATGGGTACGAAGCTGTGAAAGTTCGTGTGCTGTCCGGACCCAGTTTTCTTTCTACAAACGCTCCTTCGGAGGCTACCATCAGGTCGTCTGCTTAGGAGAACGTCCAAGAACGGAAGCGAACCTGCCGTTTCCATCTCCAATGTGAACTTTATGGAGGGGTGTGCTTGGCTGACAGTATTAAGAAGCGAGTCTATATTAGTGTATGCTGGGGCGATAGCAAAGATATCATCAACATGGCAACCACAGCGTTTAAATTCATGAATCTGGTCGCTAAGTTGAAACTTCTCTAGCTTGCCCATGAAGATATTTGCTAGGAGAGACCCAAGGGGGGAGCCCATGGCGACGTCATCTATCTGTCGATATAGTTGGTTATCAAAAAGGAACTGCCCATTTAATGTGCATTTGAGTAGAAGTTACTTCAGGGCTTCTATTGGAATTCCTTCTTCTGTCTGATTTGCCAATAGGAAGTCGCAGATGTAATCTACTTTTCCACGACCAGGACGTTCCTAAATAGCGACGAGACGTCTAAGGAGAGCATCATTATGCCATTTAGGTTTATGTCCCCGATGTCTTCAATAAATGTGAACGTGCCTCGATGGCTCCGTGGTGCTAGTTGCTGCTGCAGCGGTTTGAGTTTATCCGCTAACCACTTGGATATCGTATGGTAGGGCGAGCTACGCATGTCCAAAATCGGACGAGCTGGCAGGCCATCCTTGTGGATTTTTGGGAGGCCATACAGGCGAGGGATCTGCGTACCTACTGGCCGGAGACGTTCGAGGTCACGGTCGCTTATGAAACCTGCCATTTGGAGTCTTCTTAGGCAGTCAGTCAAGTCTGCCCCTGCTTCATCCGTGCGATCCTTCTCTTTGTCAACTTTCTTAAACTTCGTCTGGTTTGACAAGATAGAATGCATTTTTAAAAGGTAATCCGACCTGCTAATTTGGAATTTGGAATTTATATTTTTCAACGCCAGTACAATACAAAGTTAATTTCAAAAAAATAAAAATTCAAAAAATAATTTGACAATATGTGCAAGTAGACGTAGAAAGTCGTAATAATGTCAGCAGAAATTGTCCTTTTGGGGCAAGATTCAGCAATGTTTTGCAGGTAATTTTGAACTAAAAACGAAAAATTATGGCAGTTAAAAAAACTCGTACAGTGAAAATGAAGATAGTGTTCAACAGGCCTCCATGTTCAAAAAGTATGCAAGAGAAAAAACTGCTTAGGAAGGTAGTAGAAGGAGCATAGTAGTAGAGCAGAAATAGGTGTGGGTGGTCTGATGAAGGTGAGTATTCAACGAAACTGCAGCATTTTAGACTGAGTACTTCCGCGTGGCTTCGTTTGATTCAGCGGTGGTTAATGGAAACACCTAGGTTCTCAGGAGACACGAGGCAGAGAGAATAGTTTCAAGCAGAGCTCCTAAATTCCCAATGGTCCTTTCTCGGAGTCATGGAGAAAGCTGCTCGGAAAAGATGAGGAGAATAGAAGGTTAATAGAATCAGTGTTAAGATAAATGTGCAGTCTCCGTTTGAAAGCAGACAGTCTAGTTAACGACCTAATTTCGATTGGCAAGTTATTCCAAAGAAAGCTATATCTGGAAGCAAACAACAAAGAGTGTTTACATGAGGAAAATGCAGGAGGGGGTATAACAAGTGCCGAGTTTCTTAGGTTGTAGGGACGGCTGACGGGGGTAATGACAGAAGTCCTGGGAAAATTTGTGCTATTTTTAAGCCGAAAAAGGAGAAAAAAGCCTGCTTCCAATCTCCTGACCCAAAGGAACCTAAGTTTTGTTAATTGACATCTATTTGAGTAACAAGTATTAGAAGCTGTCGGATACAGCAGTTTTCGTGTGAACGTTTTTTGAATTTTTTCAATTTTTGAACGGCTACCTTCATTCATGAGACCGAAATAGGGGCAACAGTATTCTAAGATTGGAAGCACGAACAAACGATAAAGTCTTAATTTAATTTCGGGAAGATAGAAATTATAAAAGATAAAGCCGCAAATCTGTGCGGCTTTGGCTGTAATTCTATCGGCGTGAGGAGAAAGGTCTAATTTATTGGTGTAGCTTAATCCTAGGTCCTTAATACTGAAACATTCAGTCATTGGGTAACCTTGAAAAATAACAGGTTGTGGCAGCCTTTCAGGCCCAAAGCACATGTATCGGCACTTAGAAGGGGAAAACTCCATCTGCCATGTTGAGCTCCACGCCAAAAGAGCGTGCAGATCAGAATGAATTTGTTCTAAGCATCTCGCGGCCGTAGAGTTAGAGAAGGAGTAAACACACTTGAGATCATCTGCATAAATATAATTTTGGGAGTTTTTAACATTCAATGAGATATCATTGATGCAAAGCAAGCAGAGCAGAGGACCTAGCACGGTACTTTGAAAGACACCACTCAAAATTGCGGTAGGATTAGCGTATGAGGATCCCACTAAGACCTTTTGTTGTCGATTTGAAAGATAAGATCTGATGAAGTCAGTAAGAGGACTACGAAATCTTATAGCCTCTAGTTTGGCTAGAAGCCTCCTGTGAGGAACTTTATCAAATGCTTTACTTAGGTCAAAATAGATAACTACCACTGATAGATGATCATTACGAAGAGAAGTAAGTAGATTAAGAAAAGGTGTGTGGCATGTTTTACAAGATCGGTCCGGTAAAAAGCCATGCTGTGAGGAGCTCAGAATGTTATAGTTTATGCAGACACCTGCTCCTTTATCAGGTCTAGTAATCAGGATGGCTTTATTTTCTCTCCATGTGTGCTTTTCACAGCACTCCGCCACTGATTGGTTTCTGATTCAAGTACTGGTAACTACAATTCACCAGTTTCGATTTTAAATGCTGGATATTTTCAGTTTAGATAGGCTTTAATTCGTAAGTTTGGTTAACCAGGTTTTCAAACTGGGTTTCCAATTCTAACTGATTTACCCTTTGAGCAGGTATGCAGAATTTTGTGCCAAGAGATAATGCCTCAACTGGTGTCTTATCAAGCGTCAGAGGACTGATCGTATACGTACCGCTCTGGGTCTTTAGGCAGTCTTGCTTGGGGTTTCCTTTTGTGCACCCTTTGTAGTAGTGACGATCTTTTTTCTTCTCCCCGTTTCATTTCTATGATCTTTGTGTAGCTGATGAAGTCCCGTCTTTCTTTGTCATTGAGGTTGTCCAGAACGGCAGCGCGCTGGCACACATGACGCTCTAGTTCTCCCATCTTTATCCAAGTGCTTTTTAACTGGTTTTCAGTATATCTTCTTGAGGTGTCAGAAGTGGTAGCAGTACGATTGCGACGCAGAGCTCTCCAGTATTCATTTGGATACTCATTTCTTTCCACACAGTCCCCAATAAACTTGGCCAGAACATTTGCCTCTGCAAGCTTGGTGTTGAAACGCAGGTATCCATTGAGTGCCTTTAACACCGTGGGATACTTGGGTTGCTTTTAAGTTGCGAAAATCCCCATTCGATAATTCAGAAGGACAATTGGCGAGCATACGTATACTTTCGATAAATTCGCTTCGGGCCATTGCATTTATATGGAAGGGGAAGGTACAGGGTGAAAAGCAATCAATTAATTGTCTGCTTTCAAGCGAAGACTGCAGATTTATCTTAACAGTAACTCGATTTTCCGCAGCTAAGTGAATTTTCAAATTTTAATAGGATTTTATAATAATAATAATAATAATAATTTGTATATTTAAGGCCCAAGGGGCCCTGTCGTTACAAACTTAGTGTTATCGTGAAAATAAAAATAATAATGATAAGCAGTGAACTCTTATAAATAATTGTCATCGGCAGTAAAAAAAACTCCTAGATCGGTGGATGAGTTCAGCGGGCCACCGAGTTCAAAAAAGGTTTAGGAGAAAAAACTGCCTTAATAGGTAAAAGGGTTTGATGTGGTTAGTTTGGGACCTGATGTTGAGGGTTCGGGACGTTTATGGTCATGGGAAAAAATAAGATATCGTTGAGTTAGGAAGGGGTCATCCGGAAGGCAGGAAAAGGCAGTAGAAGTCAAGGCAACGTCATCAAGTTGCGACCCACCAGATTCCAGAGCCAATCTCGAAGACCACAACGAAGGTTGCAAAAACGGAGAAGAATTCGCAGCCCTTGGAAGTGATG
>JAYGXS010002315.1:0-10689 GCA_036362985.1 Ligula intestinalis | reverse complement strand
CGAGCCACTCTTTATCTTCTCTAAACCAGGTTTTGAACTTCACGCCTTGTTGGGACCGTAAGTAAACTCTATACTTCCTTCCTTCCTCAATCTGTGCTCTTTTTTTCACTTCGTATGCTGCCTTCCAATTCCCCTTCATTTCCATACGTAATGCCACGTAACTGACCTGTTAGGTTTCCAGCATATGCTTCATGTGTTCCCCTAATAGCACAGTGCTGCACCTGCGTTGCCAGTTGTTGTATATCTAAAAAGAAGGTCAAAGCAGCTTAGAAAACAAGCACTCTTATTAGCATAAACGTGAGTCAAACCTGGGCTCACCTGTGGGCTTCGGTTTTTGTCTTTCTTGCGCACGTATGGCTCCGGTGCATGCATGCATGTGTGATGCCTCCAGGATAAAGAAATAGAAGTGGACGCGATTTTTAGGACAATAAATTTATCAGCCTGATGTCTCGAGTTCCGCAGCGATTCATACTCAGAGACAAGCAAGTAGGCCCTCTGAAGACAGTCCTACCCGGATTTAAATTTGCAGAATACATAAAGGTACTTTATTATGCCTAAAGATTCGGGGTCCAGCTACGTTATCGTAGCTGCCAACGCAGAGGAAGAAGAAGAAGAAGTGGGGGTGGGCTCATGGACCGAATTATATTTGACCTGACGTTTTGGAACCCTTTTCGCTTCCATCATCAGAGGATTGTAGTTGCTGCGTCTGATGGTAACTAGCACGACAGCGAAGCAAAATCACTCAGCCTATGCTGCACAAGCGGAGAAAATCAACAAGCACACTTTTAATGACCTGAAAGTAAACTCACATCTCCTTTAGAACAGGCGCGCGACTTCTGGTGTCCCTAAAACCAACTCAGGTGCAGTACCTACCAGCAGGTTTGCACTAGCGAGTGCATGAAGATAGGAGCTCACAAATGTTGCAGTCTTCGCCATCAACTCACCCACAGAGCGAAGGTTGCTGTCGCAATGGAGGTCATTGCGCCGAGGTTAGGTGTCAGTATGGTCCACCAGGCACAATCAATTCATGTGAGTTAAATATAAGCTATCACCGATCAGAAATCTGATCTTATCTGATGAGTTCAATAGTCTAGTTCTTCATTTAATGTGAATAGATTAATATTTTCCTCATGAGAAGACGATGACTCGGTCGCTGGGGCAACACTTTTATTCGCCTGACGTTTCGACATCCGTCGCGGATTCATCATCATGGACATTAGCAGAAAACAGTAGCAGGAACGGGTAATAGATACACAGAGATTTGCAGTATTCATGGGACATGGTTGAACCACCCCCACGCAAAAACAAATTTACAGAAGCTAGGGCTGCCACCGCCGCCTTTACTCTGAGGACAGTTACTGGGTTCGCCTACATGGTGCGCCGGAAACTGAGTTTGCATATAGAATGATCTTCTGAAAATTAATTGATGCTTGCTTAGAGAGACCACGAATACTGTTACTGCTTTTGCTTCTCTTGCCCATTAGGCTGGTTCCACAAACAGACTGGCAACGAAGCATAGATTTAAGTGATCGCTCCGGCTTTTTTCTATTCGGTTTTGAAATTACTTTGCCTCAGCATTTCCAGCTACCTTTACTAGTCGAAAATTCTTCTCTAACTCGTTAGCTTCCTTTAACTACTTGATGGAGAGAAGCAAATTTCATCACAGAGCCGCCTTTCCCTGTTTTCCGCATCATGTCCGTTTATGAAACAATGCTTCGAAACAAGAGGGAAGTGCTGCCCAGCTAGAGCACTTGATCCCAGTACTCTTCTCTAATTCGAACCTCGGAATAGTTTTATCGAAATGGCTTTGCCAGTCTGTACATTTGCGAAACAATCAATTACGGGCTTTTATTAACATAAAGTTGGGTCGTGCAATTTTGCACAATGTCAGGCAGGGTGAATTCAGTCTTGGGAAAGTGTGTGTATCCGTGGGAGAGGGGTCAAGCGATCGATGTCCTCGCATGAATCGTAGCAATATCCCGCATAGTCTCCGCTCTGACATTGACCAGGAATTACTTTTCCCGCTACGATACAGTCATGCAACTGTCATTTAATGGAGGAATCGGAAGAAACTACTGGACTTGCTAAGTTTTTGTTGTGCCAAAACCAATCTGCAAAGGCACATTTTTCTCGTGGTAAAAAATTGAGGAAGCAACGTCCCCTTCTTCGTATGGGCGTTCAGTGATGGGGCACGAGATCAGCTCACACCTTTGGAGACTCGAGTTCCGCAAACCCGATAACGAATAGGCTAGAAACGGTCATCCCGGTCTCCTCCGCTCTGTCGGACTGTTCCTTCTGCATATTAATTTCTATTTTGGTTTTACCGGAAGGCAGGCAATACCAGCCAAGCAACGGTGCCGTTCATCCATGCTGCCTGCTTGTTGAACTTAACCGGTTTCTGTTACTATTTCCTGCTCACGTCTCTGATGAATAAGCCGTGACAGGGGTCGAAACGTCAGGCGAATATAAGTGTTGTCCCAGCGATCGAATTTTCTTCTCAAACTTACCTATCTGGGCCGCGTACGAACGCAAATTTGTGCCTCTGGGCACAAATATTAGTAATGGTAATGACTGGCTGACTGATAGCAGATTAAGCCAAAAGCGGTTATGTAGTGATACAGCCGCACACGCTGCCCTCTACTCCACCACCCCTCGGTATTTGTATCCATTCAAAAATTTAAGGATGGCTTAATTTTCGCTTCTGAATTACCTGTTCTCAGTCAAGCATTCATCAACTCTAGGGCCAGGGGGTCCGAAATCAGAATCCCGGGTCGAAAATCGACAAAGCCCGGTGGAAGGTAGTCGTGGCTTCGAGATCCACTCCTGAAATTCGGGTTTGCTTGCCTGGATATTTCCATCCAACAGTTCGTTCAATGTTGGCCGGAGCCGAAAAATGGGTCAGCCATTAAATTTTGGGAAATGGATGCGATGCCTCCAGCCTGTGAGATTGTCGTAGGATGTTAAGTAAGTTAAACCCTGGCAACTGTGATCTTCAGACCCGGTTCCATAGGAGAGAAGTCATGCGAAGGCCAGAGTGGTAGGAAACGTTTATTCTGTACAGAAGGAAGTGAAGAATAGGCAAAAGGAAATTTACTGTCAAATGACGTCACAGCCGCAAACCAGTGGACGGCGTCTGAAGTGATGTCTACTCAGTAGTCGTCACCTGAGGTCCCCTCTGAGTCGGCCTGTGAGTGGCTGTGTCGCGAAGCAGGAGGGCGATGCTCAATTGCTCACAGCCCGTCTACTCAGACTTTGGTTCCTTCCTCATCCCGAAGAGGTGTTCTTGATTTGAGTGCTCATTTTCTCAACTCCTTTCGCAACTCTGCTCCTTCTTATACTGCCAACGGTATCCCTCCTCCCTCAACTCAATGCAACCCACACTGACATGGCATACGGATTTGCCGTCGAAGTTCAACACAGCCAAGATGGCTCTCTCACACGTAGTCGAGATGCCCAATCTCCTACACGACTCACGCATGACAGCACGGAAACTAATGCGAGTCACAATCGTCCCAACAACCTGGCTCTCATAAGCCAGCAACACCAACTCTTCAAACTCTACCGGTGGTACGTACATACTTCTTCATCTTTTACTAATCTCCCTTCGTTTGTTTCCTTAACCTTCTCTACGGTTGGCATCGATCCTGCCTTCGGCGTCCATTACCGTCGCCTTCGGTCTTGCCGGGGGGTACTGTGAGAGCCTGCCTTGCTGACTCACGCTGGCTTCGTTGCCAAAAGCCGCGAAAGTGCAGTGGCTACGTGCGCAGGCTACACTCCTACGCACTGTGTCTGCCTTTGTTTGCCGCGCACTCGGCAACCATCGCACGCGACAGAGACTCCCCCACTGGTGCCTGTTCTTGGCATTCACCAATCACCATCAAGGGCATCAGACAGACAAAAGTCTTCGGCGACTGACGTTTGCGTGACTCGGCCTTCCGCCTCGGCTCGAGACGGGCGCGAGGCTACAGTGCTCTCGCACATTGATGATCGTTGAACTCAACGCCAGGCCGAGTCAACCACTTTTCTACTATCTATTCTCCCACTTGTTCTGCACAGAATATAACCTTCTCCTACTCCGGTTCTCCAAGACTTCTCTATCATCTTCTAAGGAACCGGGCTTGGAAGATCGCAGTAGTTAGGGTTCAACCGGTTTAGCCTTAACTTCTTTGCGATAGCTGTTCCAGCGGTCGGGAGCAGCAAGCATTCACAAATACACTTCAACTTGAGCTAGTCGCGACAAGCGTTCACAAATGCACTTGGTGTGGTGCTAGTCACTACCCCCTTCTATACATTTTTCGTTCTTTTTGGCCTCCGATTTAGATGACTCACCAGGTGGATTCCCAACTCTCTGCTTGACTGCAATCACGGGCCACGCCAAACTCGCACGGCGATTTTTCCAAAACAGTCTGCTTATATCTCATAAAGACAGGGACGAGCATCCGTTTACGTGTGGTCGCTCTGCCTCCGTTATCTGGCCTCATCAACTGACGCCGATTAGACTGATAGAATGACTAGAAGTCTGCCCAAAAGATGCCTTGCACGCGGTCAAACCATGACTAGGTTCACCGCGAGCATTGCGACTGCCTGCTAGGGTGACGTCAGCGGCACCGTGTGATAGCGTGCACAGTGCCGACGAACTTAACCAAACCCCGACGTCAGCGCAGATGTGGTTGGGTCGTGATTGAGTTACATAAGAGGTGATTGTGGGGGCACTACAGCCACCAATGTCAAACTTGAACTTCATTGCGATTACGCACAGCTTCATTAATTATCAGTTCAAAGTAGTGTGCATCTGAAAAAAATCACACCTGCAGTCATGTGACTGCACGCTTCAACTCCGCCCTGAACCTCTGCACGAGGAACTCAACGGTTTATACGCATTTTCATTCCTAAGCATTAGACATCCTCTCGGCGACACCTCACCCTACGTACGAGGGCATTTACTGGGGTCCTGTACTATTACTACGTTACAGACCCTCCCAATAGGGCATAGATGGAAGACAGATTTGGCAAGAGAGCTCAAAGATCATGCCCAGACAGCTTCAAACTTTCCGACGAAAATTAGCCTACAATAAAATCTCGGTTAACGAGTTTAATCCGTTCCAACACCGAGCTCGTCCTGTGAAACGCTCATCTTGCGAAACGTAGCCAATCATACTGCATAATTTCGCCGATTGGCTACAGTGTACCGCGGATCCACGCTCTGGGCGCAAGACTCAACGGCGGACACAGGCGCACTGAGAACTCATTAACTGAGCGGAAGTTCGTCAATCGAAACAAATTTCCTGCGAGTGGCTCGCTCGATACCTCAAATGCTTGTAGATTGAACAGCTTGCCGCCTGAGGCTCCATGGTATTAACCTAATTTATAATGAGCGAAAGTGTGCGTTTATCGACAGCTGTTAAGGCTTCCAGGCCTGGTTCCTTAAGAGATGAGAGAAGACGGTGGGAAAGCCAGATTGTTAGGAATAGTTAATCCTGCAGAAGGTAGGAGAATAGATTAAGAGAGTTTGGATTCTCGGATGACCGCAGTCTGGCTGCCAGCGCGTCAATTCCGGAGTAAGGAGGGCATCAGGCATCGCCGCTGTGTCGGTGTATGCTTTATTACGGTGGCCAGTAATGCGGCTAATGTCTAGACTAGCGTGGACACGTGACCTTGAGATCGGCTCACGCAACTTTGCAGGCCAAAGTTGCCATGCGTCAGCGGCTGATCTGGGGTTCCAAGTGTTTGCAAGAGGCCACTACAAGTGCTCCCCTCCTAGACCGTAGTTTATTGATGAAAGAGATCGAACGAAGGAAGATTAGTGAAAGATAAGGAAGTAGGTACGTACCAACGGTAGAGTTCGAACAACTGGTGTTCTTGCGGCTGGCTTGCGAGAGCCAGGTTGAAGGGCCAGTTGCGACCTGCATTAGTTTCTGTGGCTGCTATGTGAGAGTCGGGACAGTGCCGCCACTGCCGCTTGGGAGGAGGAAAGGTCATCTCCGTCCGCGTGGGCCATTGGATCTGTGTGCTGGTATGAGGAAAGGTCTCGACTACGCGTGCATTGGCATTTTGTAGGAGATTGATCATATCAACTACGTGTGAGGGAGATTAGTTGGCTGCTTTGAACTTCGATGGCAAATCAGTATGCCATGTTAGCGTTCGCTGCGGGGAGGGAGGGGTACAGTTGGCAGTAGAAGTAGAACCTGGGTTTGGAAGGGCGATCCGGGTATTGGCAATCATAGCGAAAAACTGCTCCGTGGGATGGGGAAGGAACCAGAGCCTAGGGGGAGTGGGTTGTGAGCGATTGAACATCTTCCTCTTGCTTCACGACAAGGTGTCGGTAATGAACTTCTCCATTTTGCGGCCAAATGAGATGACACAGGAAAAATTCAGTTGAAGGCGAGGGAGGTCTGATGATGATTGACCTTGGCCACATCAGAATTAGAGTTGAGAGTTCATCTCACGATTGGAGTCACCAGTATCGACACGTTTTCCGACACTGACTACCCAGTGGTCTGTCCGAATTACGTATATGTCCCCCACCCATCTCCGACGTAACCTGAGAACAGACGCTCCCTCCCCTGACCCGCATAATACAGGTGGCTCAGTGTTAAATTCTTGGAATTTTAAATATTCTTGTGCCCTTCGCATTAACCCTTATATCCCTGGAAATGAGCACGAGGTCCCTGGAATGAGGTAGTTTTACCATTCTCGAGTCTTGACTGATTATTTTTCGGGAAAACCAATAAACCAATGCTTTCATCGGACTTTTTGAGAGAGAGAGAGAGTTCTACTACTGTCCAAGTCGAGAAAGCAGACAACAGTCTTAGCAAATATGCCACAGTTGTTCTTCCCCTCACCATGCATATAGGCTCAAGGAGGTCTCAACGGAGAAGCGAGTAGGTTAGCGCAACACAGTTTTAAACAAGTCGCAGACCTAGTTAATAACAGTGTTATCACTAGTTTACGATCCAACTTGTACGAAGCAATTAGACACATGCACTTTGGAATGAATCCGGTAAAGCAAAGAGAGACCGGAATGGCCATTTCTGGCTTGTTAGTCGTCATCAGCCAGTCATCCCCAATCTCAAGGGTTGTTACCCCGGGATTCGAACGCGGGACCTTTGTTCATTGAGTTTACCCCTCTACCACTGCAACATTGGCTTGCTGCTTTGTCGGTTGAGATGGGAAATATGATGAAAATGTGGGAATCTTAAACTTATATCGCTCCTATTCCTGCTTCCGAGCCAGCAAGCCATGGTGATATAAACCAGCCTCCCCAGCTTCCTACTTGTTCTGCCATTCCACCACGCAAGGCTCGTCTATATTATCCATTTCTGTTGAGGACTGGATGACTGTTAGTGTGTCTAAAAGATTCTAACACAGTAATTGCAGGCAGGTTAACATTACCGACAAAGACATGGGAGACAAGAACGACTATTTCTGGCCATCCTCAGCTATCTGTACCCTGCTCCAGGTGGTACATCTGTAGTGGGTCGTTGTCTGCCCGATGCCTGGCCTTCCTGTCGTGACCTCTATCAATCTAGACCTCAAGGTCGTGGTGGCCGCCAGACTTACTGGCGCGCGTGACGTGGACCGCCCACTTCGATGTCCACCTACACGCTGCCCAACCAATCACAGGCCGACCTAGCCAAGGAACGCTCTCTCTCTCTGTCTACTGGCCTGACTGCTCTCAAACTGGCACTTGGACCGCGACTGGCTCTCCTGTTGGTCATAAGCTCTCCAAGTCAAATCTCTGTTCATCTATTCTCCGTTCCTTTGTGTACACAATATACTCTTCCTTCTACTCTGGCCTTTACTGACCTCTCCTCTACTAAGCAACCATGGTCTGAAGATCGCAGTTGCTGGGTTTGACTCACTAAACTCCCTGCGATACATCACTTTACGATCGAACTGGCGACCTGTTCGTATTGGGCATGGCTGGCTGATGCTAGCTAATAAGCCAGAACTTGTCATTCCAGTCTCTCTTTTCCTTATCGGTAATGTTCATCTGCCTATAACACTGACCGCTGCGCGACCGCTGGCGGGGCTCGGGAATGAGCCCCAAGATCCAATGAGATGAGTGAAATGCATAATCGATCGGTGCGCATCCATACACCGCTGATAGTAATTATAGCCAAAATATGTTACCCGGGTCATCAATTAGGAGAGCAAGGAGCATTTACTGGATGCGGTGCATTTACTGACTCATTTTTTCAGGTGAATTCAAATACTCTGTCGATTTTCGACGTCCGGACGAACTAACGAAGCTCTTAACGAGTATCATACGAAAATAATAATGACGTACCACGCAAAAGTGTTAAAAGGGTAATATTGAACAAACCGCCACAACCATAATCATTTTCGGCAAGTCTAGCTGCGTCGGTGTAAAAGTGTCTATGTGCGCGGGTTTAGCGAAGCCTGTCCAGTCAGCAGGCAATCAGGAAAGGGTGCAGGTGTTGGCATCAGAGCTCGCAAGGAATCGATTAGCTTCGGACGTAGGCGCGTCGATAACGGGGGTGCGCGAAAGTACAAGAGTGCACAGAGAAGAGAGGGTGAGTCAGCTGGGCACGCGGAGTAACTCGCGGTAGGCGATGGCCTGGAGTGAGAAAGAGATGAATCGTTGCAGCTTTCGCATGGTTCACCCTATAAACACTGCACAATCCATACCTTGCCTGTGATGTGACGTTGTTCACTGATGTCGGCTGAAGGAAAAGCAAAACCTTCCCGTTGACACAAACACTAGGTCCACCCCCAACATCCTGGATCTTGCGCAGTGCCAACCCTTGCATTAATCTAGTCCGTGAGTGTTGTCACGTCAACTGTCACCTTCGTATCTGGCGTATACTGGCTTGTGGGCCGCGACTTTCGCCTCTGGTTGCTCGCTGCTGCCGTTTACAGGTGTCATGGTACGCCGGCCTGCCTGTCTTCAGTCAGATAGTGGCGTAGGGATGTGTAAGCCTAAGATAAGCCTATGTAACGAGTGCATGAGCGACAGATTAACAGGCCAACCGTCCGTGGTTGCCTGATCAGGTGATCGTCCCCTTTCTCTTTGTGACGCTCCTAGTCACTTGGGATCCGAACCGCCACCTTGCTCTTTATGCTTAGTCCAGGGACTGAGGTGGAACACCAAGATGTGAGTTCACATCACGCTAGCCACCTGCACCTGATTCTGCCTCCAGTCGACTTTCTTCTCCTTCTCACTTGGCGAAAGGAGGGGATAATATAGTAGATGCAGCGCGGACCTGATATTCCTATAATCTAATTTACGCACAAGTCACCGTTCCTGCGCCGACCTTGCTTTGAGCCCAGTGGCGGAAATCGCTTGCATTGACAGGTGAGCTGAGACAATACGACCGCATCCGAGATGCCAATTTGAAGCAAATGGATACCCTAAAGTTGACCGGTTCAGTGTTGGCCGTCTTCAAATTGGATCCGCATTGAAGTCAGTTCGTTCGAGACTCCAGAATTCCTCGTCTAACAGTAGATCGAAGATCGATAAAAGCACTATGTATACTAAACTTTGATAACAAACAGCCGTCGTGTGGCTTTTGGAAATACCCGACTTAGCAAGTTTAGTTTGATTAACTTCCCTTTAATTAAGTAGAAAAGTTTCAATGGGGATGAGATTTGACAGCTTTGGAACTGCTTGATTATTGTGGATATTTTTATCTTACGATAACCGTACACTAAAAGTCATACCCCACGTTCTTTAATTCCTATTTGATACAATTTGGGTTCTTTTTAGAAGATTGGGCAGCTTCTAATAACAGGTACCTAGCAGAAGGCTAAAAAGCGATTATAGTAAAGAAAACAGTCTGAGCTGTGACTTAGTAACTACCTGTAAAATATGAAATCTGAACTCGGAATACTTCCAAAAATCAAAAAAGGCATTGTTACTGGGTTCATCTACTCTGATTGGTAACACTGTGTCGAAATTCTCTGGAGCAGTTCAACCGATAAAAATGCGCGGACTTAAGGTTAGTAGCAAAGTGCCATCATCTTTGTCGTTTTCTATGGATAAGTTCACCGAAGCCCGTCTTGATCCTGAAGATTTCTTATCGAAATTTCTCATGAAATAAGCATTCGCTACCCAATGATCTGGACAGGTCGATGGACGTTACTACTAAGTGACAATGAGACGTTTACTTCGACAGGTTAGGCTCTTTCAAAATATTTGTTGATTCAGCTATTGTATTTGAAAATTTCGAAATGTCCACTAAATTTGAAGTAGCAAATTAGGGCTTCAAGGGCATTTTGATGTCAACGATTTTAAAGCCTATGTTAATACATTTTTGGGCATTTTTGGGTATTGGTTTGTTATAATAGTAGCCATAGGATCCTGCTTATGGGCTCGAATGAAAGGGAATAGCGGACGGTATCAATCTAAAGAGTAAATTCATTCTTTGCAATGACGTTGTAACTTACCATACTAACAGCCTAGGTACTTGCTAAAAGACCCATACACGTGTTTCGCCGGTATTCTGCCGCTGCGTGTTACAGCTGCGAGGGGTCCAGCTCATCAGTGGGTCCCCCAGCTTTCCCTAGCTGCTTCCTGGTTGATTCACCGGTTTTGAAAGTTCAGCTTTTTAATCTCCAGAGAAATTAATTTCTGATCGCGGTATATATCAGTATATTTAAGGTCTTTCGGCGTAGACCGAAATTAAAAGTGTACATTTGTGTTGAAACCCGTCGACCCCTGTGTTA
>JAYGXS010002314.1:0-10695 GCA_036362985.1 Ligula intestinalis | reverse complement strand
ACCGTCAAGACCGCCCAAGTAAACGTGGTGGTGGTTGTCTTCTCTATTTTAAAGCTATTTTTAAGCATTTTCCGTTCAACCTAGATGCTGAGTCATTCTCGGGCAATTACTGCTTTGCATCCCTTATCCTGTCTCCCCGTCAAAAGGCGATTATTGGATGCATTTATAGCCCACCTAACTCATCATCGGAAGATGATGAAAAGCTTTGCGAAATATTTAGGCTGATTTCGGAGTCCATCTTTGATGCTTAGGTTATCGCAGGGGATTTCAACTTTCCCGAAATTGATTGGTCATTGAACTGTTGTCCATCCAGATTTCAGCCCTTCCTAGATACCATTAATTTTTTAAACTGGTCTCAGTTGGTCTGTTCACCAAAAAGGGACTAGCATTTTTTATATTTAATTTTCACGAATGACATTTCCCCCCTTTTCGTTGACTTCAATCAGAACCTCTTCCCAAGTGACCATACTTTGATCCATTGTTGCCTTCCGCTTGCTTCTACGAAAAAGGCTAGCAACACTCGTACCTACCGTGCGTTTGACCTAGCTGATATTAATTTAATTAACAACTTTATGGACTCACTAGACTGGCAGGAGCTTTCCTCCACGAACAGTGTAGCAATTCTCGGTGACTTAATGCCGGCAATTTCAAATAGCATTTTGGAATTTGTGCCGATCAAAATTGTTGAGCCTTATACTTCGGACACCACCGTTCCTCATTTTCTTATGTCTAAACTGAAGAAATTGCAAAGACATTTGAAAGACCAGCCTACTAGTTCATTATCGGAGCACATTAGAATCGCAGAGATTTTCGAATAAGCGTCTAAGATTCGTCTTACACGTGACAAACATAGGGAACCTTGCGCACTCAGCGAGTTAAACTCTGCAAAATCGATTGCACAACTGTTCCGCCGTCGGTCCTTCGCTAAACGAGGTCACGAAAACTAGCCCTTACTGAATGAAAATAAAAACTTTGTGCAAGATGAGTCTGAGAAGGCTGAACTATTCAACGCGTTCTTTGCAAAACACCTTACGACGGAATGTGAACCGGTCCCGTCGTTTCAGCCATGCTCAGTCAATACTATCAGTACCATAGATTTCTCCATAGAAGTAATTCGTAAGCACATTATCCGTCTAAAAATCTCGCACTCCTCGGGACTGACGGCCTTCCAAATTCACTTATCAAGAGAGTATTCAGCTTCGCCCGATTGCTAAATTATCTATTCTCAGCTTATCTTCTAAACGGTTTCTTTCCTGACTCATGGAAGACATCTATTATTCTTCCAGTCTTCAAGTCAGGATCTCGTTCGGACGTAAATAGCTACCGAGGTGTTCATAAAACCCCTGCCCTAGCCAAACTTCTGGAAAAGATAATTTTTAATCAAATTCTCGATTTTTGTGTAGAAAATAAACTATTAAGTGCCTCACAGCATGGATTTCTACCTGGAAGATCATGCGAAACCTGCCACTTAGCATTCCTTAACCTGGTTACTCCACTTCGTAATGAACAGCAATCAGTTATCGTGATTTACTTTGACCTTAGTAAAGCTTTTGACAAGGTGCCTCATAGGCGCCTTTTAGTGAAACTGGAAGCCCTAGGCATCAGGCCTCCTCTCCTCGATTTCATTGCTTCCTACCTGTCTAACCGCAGCCAGAAGGTCTTAGAAGGCAATAACTACTCGATGCCTCAGCCGATCACGAGTGGTGTATTACAAGGCACGGTTTTAGGTCCCCTCCTTTTCATTCTTTACATAAATGAAATTTCAACAGTGCTAAATAATTCGGATAATTTCATTTATGCTGATGAACTTAAGTGTATTTACTCATTTTCTAAGGACACGGCCAGTACTTGTGTTGATAAAGTTAACGCAGACTTGCGTACTCTCTCAAGTTGGAGCGCTACATGGCAAATGGAGTTTTTTCCATCAAAATGTAGTTTCTTGAGTTTTGGTCCCGCAAGGCTTCCTGGACCCATTATGTTCCAAAATAGTCCACTGTTAGAAAGATCTACGATGAAGGGTTTGGGTCTTACTTACACGAATAAGCTTGCATTATCACCTCATGCAGATCGAATTTCTGCCAAGGCCGCACAGATATGTGGGTTTATATCGCATAACTTTTTCCTTCCAGAAATGAAGTTAAAACTATACCGCATGTTTGTTCTTCCTATACTAGAATACTGCTGCCCGCTTTTTGGCCTCATGACCCAGCATGACCGTAGTAAGATTGAAAAGGTTCAGCGAGTTTTCACTCGTAAAATATTTTCTGTTTCTGGGTCTGGTATGTGTTATACAGATAGATGTCAATTAGCAAACATGAAATTTCTTTGGATAAGAAGACTCGAAGCTGGTCTATGCTTTCTGTTTCGCGTTAACAATAGTCCTAATCTCCCACAAATTAACGCTCTCCTTCCAGTTGACCGACCTAACGCCACTCGTAACTCTTCCATGATAATTTTAACACCCCGTAGCTCCACATCTAACCGTTCTCGCTTTTTTACCTCCAAATATGCTTTTATTTGGAACAACCTTCCTCTCGATATTAGACTGTCTTCTACACTGTCGATTTTTAAAGGCAAATTATATAAGCATGTAAATTTAGAGGAAATAAAGTCGTTACTGTCTGTTTCCTTTCCAAACACGCAAGTTGTAGATTTTGAAAAGGGTCCTCCTGGCATTTGAAGCTCTTCCCAGGATACTAAAATGGTTTCTAAATATGTTAGCATTTCCCTCTGCAGAGTCAATCATTACTTCCAAGGGCTGCGAATTCTTCTCCGTTTTTGCAACCTTCGCTGTGGTCTTCGCGATTGGCTCTGGAATCTGGTGGGTCGCAACTCGATGATGTTGCCTTGACTTCTACTGCCTTCTTCTGCCTTCCGGATAACCCCTTCCTAACTCAACGATATATTATTTTTTCCCATGACCATAAACGTCCCGAACCCTCAACATCAGGTCCCAAACTAACCACATCAAACCCTTTTACCTATTAAGGCAGTTTTTTCTCCTAAATTGATTTTGAACTCGGTGGCCCGCTGAACTCATCCACCGATCTAGGAGTTTTTTTTACTGCCGATGACAATTATTTTATAAGAGTTCACTGCTTATCATTATTATTGTTATTTTCACGATAGCACTAAGTTTGGCACGACAGGGCTCCTTGGGCCTTAAATATACAAATTATTATTATTATAAGAAAAGCATATAGCCAATGAGGCCCACCTCACTGAAAATCTTTCCCTCTTATGTTGCGAAACTCTTTTCGCGTACAGTAAAAGCTCAGAGGAAAACGCCACACCCCATACTTCAAGACGCCTCAGGAAACCCCATAGCTGACGCTTAGTTGACCACCAATAGCTGCAATGCGTTCCTATCCAAAACGTTTAGTGCAAGCTGGTTCGCTGCATCTCCGGCTATCCGGGCTTGAACGGGTGCCGTTCTCGAAACCATAAGTTTTACTCTCTGGGACGTGACTGATGCCATTCGTCTTTGTCGTCAATCTGATAATTCAGGACTGGATATCTTCCCAGGTAGCCTTCTAAATGCTGAAGCGAATGATATCTTTCCGTCTATTCTTTGTAAGGTATTTAATCTTGCTCCTAAGAGCGAAACCTTTCCTACGTTGTGGAAGGAATCGCACATAATGCCTATTCGCAAGCATGGCCGATCGACGTCATTCGACAACTTTAGGCCAATAAATACACTTCACACAGCCTCGATGATCTTGGAGACCTTGATCAAAGAAAGGGTGATGCGTCACTTGATAGAGAACAACCTACTCAATACAGCTCAACATGGCTTTCTCGAAAAACAATCTTGTGACACCTGCCAGCTCTCTTTTTTGATTATGTGTTGCAATCTACAGACAGCGGTTTTTCCATTTAAAGCGTCTCTTTTGATTTTACTACGGCCTTTAAGTGGGTTGATCATAACCTCCTCCTTCTGAAACTGGCCTCATTCGGCAAAGGCAGCAAGCCTCTGAAATTCATATCTTCCTATTTGGATGCTCGCACAAAACGAGTAAAAATTTTCATTGTTTTGTTCAACTCTACGCATGTGAGGAGTGGAGTTATACAGGGTGGTGTACTGGGTCTGCTCCGATTTTGCCCGTTTGTCAATGACGTTTCAGATTGTTTTCAGTATGGCAGACCCTTCATGTATGCCGATGATTTAAACGTCGCTAATCGATATAAACCGGTTGATCGCCACATCGTACTCGAGCTGATTAAAAGGATCTTCAGGCCTTCGCCCAGTGGTGTTGCACATGGCGCCTCACCCTTTCATGGCAAAAATGTTCCGTTATGGTTGTTGGCGGTGATCATCAACCGTTATTAAGCATTGACGGCCACCAACCAAATGTCCCAGGAGTTATCAAAGATTTGAGCATATCCTACTCTTATAGTCTCAATTTGTCAGAGCAATGTGCCCTGATAGTCTCGAAAGCATGCCAAACCACTGGATTTATCCTTAGAAATTTTAAGACTATAAAGGTTAGAACAAGCCTCTATAATATGTACGTGAGACCTAGTCTTGAATACTGCTCGCCCCTATTCAGTCTTCTGCGCACTAGTGAACAGAAGAAAATAGAATCGGTGCAGCACTTCTTCACTAGAAGAGTTTTCACTACAGAACACCGTGACTAAGCTTAACAACAAAAGTTCAAACTTATTAAGCTGGATCCCTTGTGGCTTCGTAGATTGCAGAAGGGTCTATTTTTATTGTTTAAACTTTTGAATGGTCAAACCTTCAATCCTCTCAGTTCAATAAGGCAGCTTGAGCACTCTCGATGCGCCAGTCATCGAGACGTATTTTTATGACTTTATATGGCACAAACAGTTAAGTACTGGCAATTCTTTTCAGTAAACGCCATATGAATCTGGAATAAGCTGCCTAAACTATAAAACCCAGCAAAGCTTGTTTTCTACATTAAGGACGACTTTCATGAATGTTAAGGGCTGACTCGGTGGAATCTCTCTTTCACTCTGATGGCGTTCGTGGACTTTGAACCCCGCCAGGCTTCATGCTGAAGACAATGCTGCTGAAGCAGCAGCCCACAGTCTGCTAAGCCTTCAGCCGATAGCGCGCAACATTTTCTGGCAAGCATTGAAGGAAAACTGAGAACACTGTGTTCTTATGCCAACCCTCTCCGTCTCAACTAATGTCTTTAAACTCTATGCAAAATTTCTCCTGCTGATGTGTCAACTCAGCTTACAACTTGAAACAAACTCTCTATCTCGCCCAATATTGACAAAACACAAAATTTGAAACAAAACCAATACTGCCTGCAACAAAGGGAGCTTGTTTTAGGTTTTTTCTGGTTTTCGAGGTGTTGGAAGGCGCATATTTATAAGAGTTCACTGCTTATCATTATTATTTTTATTTTCACGATAGCACTAAGTTTGTAACGACAGGGCCCCTTGGGCCTTAAATATACAAATTATTATATTATTATAAGATGTGTATTACCAACTCTTTACAATTCCTGTAAATTATATAATTAGTAATAGAGCTAGAACTATTACAAAGGCTTAGGCGTTCTTGAACGCGGTTTGTTCAAATTCGAAGATAAGTGAAAGCTTTATATAAATTGATTTATATAAGAGAAGAAACGACTCAAAGTCTTTGGTTTTCTTAAATAAATTATCAGTAAGTAACAGTTGACTATCTTAGCCAAAATCTGCTGCCAAACTCCTTCGTTGATTTGGTCCGATATTGTCCTCTGTTTCATAGAACGTTGTACAAATCATTTGTTTTGTACTTCTGGTAGCTTATAGTTTATTTGTCAAAAAACACATTACTTAGACATATATTTAGCATTCAAAAATCCTTTACTTGAAATTTTTATTAGAAACAATGACTGACGCGAAAGTTGTTTTGGAGCAAATCGATCTGTCAGCCCTCTTAAATTTAACAAACTTTATTGAAAAGTATGAACCTGCATTTAAGATTCTTAATTCACTTCTGGACTCTTATTCCTTTGAAAGCAACTTCACGAATTTACCTCAGATTGAGTCTGTGGTGCATTTAGTATCATCAGAAGTTTCAGATAGATCAAAACGTAGCTGTAATATAATCTTCCGCAACTTTCCTCAAACGAGTGATCCAATGGTAGCAATACAAAACTTTTTTCAACAATGTGGGATAAGTATAGACATAGTGTCTATCAAAAGACTAAATTCGCGAAGTAAAAACAAACCGATTTTGCTTACATGTTCTTCCCACACCGAAGCTCAAACGCTACTACAAAACTCTGAAATAAATAGGAGTTTCCGGAGTTTTAAAGCATATATAGGCCCTGACTTGACCCAAATGCAGCGCAGACAAGTTTTTCACAAAGACAAAGGGCGTAAACAAAGTCAGCCACAATAGTCGCAGAGGAAGGAAACACTCCACAAAATGCTACTTCAGAGGAACAATTAATGAGTTCCTCCTCCTATGGGAAGCAAAACGAAAACTATCAACGTAGCATCAGCTTAGGTGACTTGAGAGCGACTTCTTCTTATTATAAAAATGACAAACAGAAAGCAACTAATAAACCTGCCGAAGCAATTAAGGGAAAGAATAAGGTTCAAGCAAAAAGACCCCGAAATAGTACAACCTCATTAGACATGAACGACACTTATCCTGGATCTAATCAAGATACACTGATCAATAACAACACAAGTCTTAACATGACCATAAATAGCAATACCAGTCCTAACTCAACGAACTAAAGTAGTAAACCAGTGTTAGATTATTTCCCCCGAACAACCCAGAACAGACCATCATTCCCAAACAGAATTGTATATCAAAACGAAGATCCGTATTTAAATGCACACCCTCAAATAACACCTAACCCCTTCTCTAACCCATGTATCCTAGCCCATACACAAGACGACCACCGCACACCCAACCCTTTCAATATAACACACACAATCAACTCCCACCTCGCACAACTCCATACCCTCCGATAGTTACACAATGCCATCGAATTCCACCACTCTCATCACCAATTTTTCCCAATAATGCACAATTCGCCACAAATAGTCCAACACCACCATATTATCCACCAATCACACAATTTCCGCACATGAGCCCTCAACACAATCAACCAAGTAATAGGAATCCATTTTTTCACAACAGATTCCAGCTTTTGTATCCGACACCATAAGTGTTGCTCTTATTAATGCTAGATCGATAGTAAACAAAGTTCCATGACTTAGGACTTTTATTGATACACACAATCCCGATATAGTCTTTTAAACCGAAACATGGGTAAACGAATCAACCTCCAATGCTTCACTTTTATAGCAAATTACACCTTCTATAGACAGGACCGTGCTAATAAACGAGGAGGAGGTGGTATGATCTTATGACCCTTAAAAGCATTCTAATTGGATGTTTGTACACCCCTGCGGAATATAGTAATGATGACACGGGCCTTACAAATCTACTAGATATTCTATCAAATATCGAAACCGAATATAAGATAATTGCAGGAGACTTAAACCGTCCAGAAATAAACTGGACAGAACTATCAGCCCCATCCAGACATGATGAATTATTATCATCAATTGTGTTTTATAACGACGCAAATAATGAACAAACCAACCAGAGGAAACAATATACTCAATGTTATTCTCACCAATGATATTTGGCCCTTATATACGCACAACGACAGCTTAACCTTTGATAGTGATCATAAGACAATAATAGCAGTGCTCCCTCTTAACATTTAAATAAGACCTGATCCTAGTTACACTTCTATAAACACCAAAAATCGTGACATTGAATCTATGAATAACTACATGAAGTCATTGGATTGGAGCTCTTTCCTCCTTACAACATCCACTGTTGAAGCTGTTAACATATTATATGCCACCCTTAATTTAATTCGAGATACCCTAATTGACGAGAGATCCCCATGTAAGAAATCTTGATCCCAAACTTCCTTTCCAAACGGCTAACAAAACTTTTAAAAAAACTCCACGACCCATGTATTAGTTATCTGTCTACGCTCAGACGCATTACAGAGATTCACGAGTTAGCCCAGAATATTAAAACAAATAAGACGATAGCAGCAGAACATCGGGCAATCGAGTCCTCAGAAGCGACAGACCAAATCTTCCGGAAACAAATAAATAATCATCAAAAACAAGGCCCCCAAATCATGCTTGATGACCAAGTAATAGTAATAACAAATGACAACCAACAGCGTCAAGGAAGAACCAATTCCCCAACCAACAAAAATGACGGCACTAGTATTAAAAGAGATATTGTTTAACGAAAAAAATGTCGAGAAAACTATCCGCCAACTGTCCAATTCCACATCATATGGAACGGACAGAATCCCTCCTTGCATACTGAGACATATGACATATGCCCCAATGCTTCTGTCCAACCTTTTCTCGTTACTGCAATCAAATGGTACTAATCCAGAAATATGGAAAAAATCATGTATCACCCCAATTTACGAGAACGGAAATTGGTCCAATGCCCAAAATTATCGTGGTGTTCACCGAACATCAGTTTTAGCAAAAATCTTCGAAAAAATAATTTATAACCAAATGTGAGACCATCTGACGAATGTAAATCTCATACCTCCCGCTCAACATGCCTTTTTACTCAAAAAGTCATGTCAGTCATGCCATCTCACTTTCTTGGAATTCGTCTCCAGAAATCGAGATGATGGGAACACGGCAGCTACAATTTACTTTGATCTAAAAAAGGCCTTTGACCAAGTTCCCCATAAAAGACTGATCGTGAAGCTAGTGAGTCACGGGATTCGGCCCCCCTCCTTGATTTCCTCAAATCCTTTCTTCAAAACCGAGTCCAAGTAGTACAACTTCGAAAGATAGTATCAGAACCAGCTCATAGAAGCAGTGGCGTTTTTCAAGGCACTATCCTAGGTTCCCTCTTATTTCTCATTCACATTCATGAGTTATCCACGATATCAACCTCTGCTAAAACATTTTTATATGCAGATGACTTAAAACTCACATATGCCCATAACAAACATTCGATAAGTAGTGTAAAGAGACCAATTGAATTAGACCTTTAAAAACTAAACGACTGGAGTGTTCAGTGGCAAATGCCGTTTTCAGCAACAAAATGTCATCTCATGATTTTTAGACCACTAAAACGTCAACCCATAATGTTTAGTGGTCAAGAAATAAAAGAGCTAACATCTTTTAAAGATTAAGGTCTTATCTATTCTAATACTCTTTATTTATTCCCACATGTTCAACAAATCGCACAAAAAGCCAATCGACTATGTGGCTTAATAAGTAAAAATTTCACATAAATTACACTTAAGACAAATTTACAAAATGTACGTTTAACCTATTGTACATTACTGCTCAATATTTTTCGGTACCATGTCATCAGATGACAGACAGAAACTAGAAAAAATCCAGCGAAGTTTTACCAGCGTTCAGTTTAGACACGATGACGCCAGAGACTCCTATTCAGTAATGTACAATAGATATGGTCTTAAACCCCTCTGGCAAAGGTGACTCTAAAATGGTTTAACTTTCCTATTTAAAGTGACACATAATCATAACATTCTTAGCATTAATGTTAACAAATCGAAACGGTTCCCGTCCCAGTATCAACAACCAGCATACATTTCATAACACAAAAGCTAGGACGGCCCAGTGATCACATTTCTACACTATAAGGTCGCAAGTGAGTCACAGGAGGTCGCAAGTGAGTCACAGGATAGACAAAAAAAGGTCGTACAATTTTTTCTGAAAAACGTTCCTAAATCAATTAGGCCAATGGACGTTGCAATGCAACCAGCTCAAGTTCCTGGTCGAAGCCATAGGAAGCCTAGCGAGCCATGTACTTTTATTCCTGCCAAACCTAGATTACTGCTCCCCAGTACAGCAACTGTCTCATCCCCTCAAGTCACCAGACAACCCCGTCTACTTCCAATTTAGATGCTTCCCAGTTTTCATAGCTAGTAATTCCGGTAGCCTTCCTAGAAATTCCGAAAAGCCCTCTGCGTCAGGTAGACCAACAGCTTCCATACTCGATCAGAGTCCTCCCAAACCTTCTCTTAAATCACCTAATTCAGGTCGTCGAAAGGGTGGGATCCGGAACTCAACCGGGAGCATGCAGCCTTCCCAAACACTTACTAAGCCTATGCAACAGGAAGCTAACAAACATATAAGTTACCCTACTTATCACAAGTATCATACTGGGCCAGGTTTTCCACCGCTTAATCATCATAGTTACCTTACCTCGCCCTCCAGCCGCTCTTTCCCATCTTTCCCGTCTTGGTTTTCCCAATTTCCCGGTAACTATCAGCCATCTCAGCACGGCACGTATCCCTATGGCCCATCGATCTCACAGAGCTGTCTACCTGCAGCTTTCAGCTATCCCCCTCAGCTTTCTTATGTTAATTGTCCTGCTCCAATCGATGGCTTTTCTCCAAACTTCCAACCAAATTACCCACCTCCAAATTTTTATTACTAAATAAAGATAACACTAGTTCGATTACTCAAGCTTCACTAGATATCATCCTGCTTAATGCAAGATCTGTTTTAAATAAGATGCCTCAACTTAGAGCTATTGCGTTCGAGCTGAAGCCAGATGTTATATGCATTACAGAGTCGTGGACCCATCCACTAATTTTTGATGCCTTACTCATAATAGACAAGTATGATTTCTACCGTCAAGACCGCCCAAGTAAACGTGGTGGTGGTTGTCTTCTCTAT
>JAYGXS010002313.1:0-10701 GCA_036362985.1 Ligula intestinalis | reverse complement strand
GTTACCTGTACATATTCTTTTCTTTTTTTGGTTCTTAATATACTTTTTCAGCAATATAAGACTTCCGCCTTCATCTTTCTACGACTCGATGGGAGTTGAACGTGTAAACGGGGTCGTTCGCCGATTACCGCAAATCGTAGTTACCGCAAATGACCTAGACCGACTAAGATAAGTCGACTATTAGGCGAGTGGAAATAGTTGACTATTAGGCGACTGGAAATAGTTGACTATTAGGCGACTGGAAATAGTTGACTATTAGTCGACTAGAAATAGTCGACTATTAGTCGACTAGAAATAGTCGACTATTAGTCGACTAATTTCTGGCCAAATTAGCCGACTTTTAGTCGACTGGACCGACTAGGAATAGTCGATGAATAGTCGATGAATAGTCGACAAATGCTACTAGGGATGTACCATTGGGGAAGATGAACACGATTTTAATGTCTATTGACAAAGACAGGTGTGGCTGAGTGTACTAAAAATGCCCAACGTGGGTTGTATGCCGCAAGAGCGCGTAAATTTTTAAATGTCTGATTGTGATTTCCGATCTGCGTGGGTAGAATTAACGGTGGCGGAGCCTCACTTCAATTTAAAACTATATATGTTGTGAGGCCGTTGGAATTTTGCCGTAGTGTCTACAAACGTAGCTCAATCGATTCATTGTCAAGTGCATGGATAACAGGATTTGTTGGTGCATCAACATCAGGAGCCGTAAAAATACATTACTAGAAATCTCTTATTTCATAATTATTAAACATTTACGGTCAACCTGCTAGGACCTAGCAAACGTGCATTTATTTTAAATGTCAACGGACTCCTGTTTGATTGTTGCAGCCGTCCAATAAAAGCTTGCTGATGCCAACATTTTAGGGGACAGTTGGGTATTTTCTCGTATACTGTACCTCATATTTAGTTAAATATTAACAGTCAAAACTGACATGGACCTAAAATGTTTAAAACATAAATTTGTGCATTCGTTTTCTACCCAGTATTTTAACTTTTATTTTTAGAAACTAGCGGCCGCCATTGGACAAGATTTTGAATGAATCAAGGGTACTGAAAACTGTCCCGACATTGTAGATGGCCAAAACTATGGCGGGAAACAGAGATACAGATAAGGAAAAGGGCCGGAATGGACAAGGGAATATGATATTCATGCAGAATCAAATAAAGATCAGTATCGATGCCATAATACCTACGTTGACCAGAGTTCAGGTTCCATACTTCAGACTGCCATAATCTCTGTTAGGTATGCTATTCGATATGACCGCGAAGAGCCATTCGGTGAGGGCTGCAACCGTTTGGGCTGACCCAGATAAGACACCTTTAGTCAGACGAGAAATTCCGGCAAACACACGGGAAAATAAGATTGGTTCTTCTGAATCCTCAGCCGTAATCAGACAACCATATAAAATACCAGGTGCTGCACCATCCGAGGCTAGTGAGCCATTGCTCAAAATTGCAAGGCTATAACCACCGAAGCACTAACTTGTTTTTCTTCCAGTTTCTATCGACAGCATTGACATTTGTTGGTGAAAGCTCACCAATCCCTAACGGAGACCCCTGAAAACTACGCCATCTCTAAGCTGCGTCAATCGGACAAGAGCATGAGGAACAGGTACGTACCTCGTACGTCATGTGCATTTATTAACGTTTGCAGGCTATCCATGGACACAGAGGGCAATGATATCCTGATGAGCGGCCCAAGGTAGCTAAATGGTTAGCCCATGGCACCCTCAACACTACAGTAATCTTCCATGTAACTTTTAATGTCTAAAACAGGAACAGGTGACATTATGCCATTCTTGCTGAGTTAACTGACTAAGTCTGTCCTAATTCAACAGGCATATGTTGATGTCTGCTAATATCTAAGGTTTTAAACCAGAGACTGCAAGCAGGTGCACAAGGAATTGACCGTCACGAAAGTAGGCTAAGTGCACATTAATATTGGATTCATGTCCGTCGACCAAGTTTTATTAACAATCGGGAAAAAGCGACGACTATCTGTCTGCATAATTGCTTGCTATAGATAACAATACATGAGAAGTGCAGACAACTCTGACGAATGTTGTATATATGTAAGAGATGAACAATCAATCAAAAATACCAGGCCCATTTCCTTGGGTTTGTCATTGTGGATGGTCTAAACCCATGCCGATAACACTCGAGGATGTTTTCGCAGAGGAGGCAAAATATTTTTTTCCAGTTGTTTATTTTCTGAGTCACCACCTTCAAGAAAAAGAGAGATTTCATCCAATAATGTTTAGCTGTCCTAGCGGGCCTAACCCTTGATGGTATTGTCTGTTGGCGCGGTTGAGACAAGGTCATTTTTCCCGAAAACTGTTTCTTATACCTAACCGTAGAGATACTTTATGTTTATTAACTTACATTTAATATATTAAGTGCAAAGACCTTTTAGTAACTGTAGTGCATACGCACTAATTTGTTCCATGGGCCGATGCAGGGTTCAGATGAACGGATAGTCTTCCTACGAAAACAGACATATTATTTGACAAGCAAGTACTTACTGACAGCTGATTTCAAATTAGTCTGTGATTTAATGCAAAAAATTGTGAATTTTTATAATTGAAGGATACGGAAAGAGGTAAAATCAATGGAAAAATTTGTACTTTGTATCGGGTTATGACCAAAGTCCCAATAAAACAATTTGTCTTATTGTCAAACGGATAATAGGCCTGCGGTGAATGACAGAATGTGGCATCGGTTCTTAAGGCTAGCCAAAGAAACCGACAACACTAGCCTCAATTAAGATGCTTACTCTTATCATTCCTTAATAAGGGCTTTCTATGGAAACGCCGGCATCGTCGCAAATAATACGTTACTAGCAGGTGTGCAGAGGCTGGTAAGGTTCACACAAGAATGAATGCTAGTAATCTTCTTCACCTTCTGTTGCAAAGAAAGGTTACTAACTGACAGAGCGATAACATGCTATGAAGAGCAATATCCAACAGGTGCAGGCATCACTGATGGATGTCGATGCATTAAAACACGATACATTATGTGCGCAAGTGAAGTCTATAAAACTACCTTTTCATACTGGGGAGCGGTTTGCGTACAAGGCCGTGTGTCTGTAACAGATTCAAAACGTCTTAAAATTCTAAAGAATATTTTTAAGATACATAAGAGAGCATTTTCTTATATAGGTCAAATTAACGGGACAGCTGACACGCACTTATTGATAACCTTAATTTTTAATGGAAATACAGAGGCCTGTTACAAACCGGAGGTTACAAGCAGGTGCATAGGGAACTGGCCATCTCGAAAGTTTAACACCCTGGGTTGATATATGTTTAGTTGTTTGATTGCTTTCAAAGGCAGCGTCTGACCAAAATTGGTTACCTGTCCGCTTTGTCATGCTTTCAGATCAAACCAGTGGCCATGTTAGGTAAAAGAACTAAAACAGACTTCATTTTAAATCTACGAATGGTGCAAAATTCGCGACTTCATATCACAAATAATATTTGGGTTTCCTCAAGTTTCTGTTGCTAAAACTGCAAAAATACTACTAAGCCAAATGTTTGCTCGAACTAATGCACTTATTATGCAGTAATATAAATGAGCATGAAGCAAAGGGATGGCCAAGAGCGCGTTCGAAATAAACGCGCGACGTCCACAGTTTTAGACGTCTCCTTGAATTATTGTACACATGCATTCAGATTACACGAGTACTCTCCACTGATTTCGCATACCCATAATCATCCCAGCCTATGGAAGCGTTAAGTGAATTTATACTGCTTGCGCTTGTTCAAATCATGCTATTAAAGTTGCTTATGTATATGTTAATACAAAAGACATTTGCTTCAATGTACAGAGGTCGCCGTTGACCACCTAATTTTCCTTAATTTGTATAAGATTGATCATTACTCCAATACCAGTGTTAGTGTATTTAGGAGACCATAGAAATAATAATGAACGGCATAAGGCCTTTAAATTACTTAGAATAACTGTAGGAATTAATACGTGTTCAAAAAGGGATTCCTTTACGAACTCTTAGAAACTCCTATAGTTATTTTAAGTACTTAATAGGCCTTATGCCGTTAATTATTACTCAGAATTTCGTCCGCTGAATATTTTATCACAGCAATTTCAAACAATTTGCCTTTAATGGAAACTTTTTTATCAATCTTAGGAATAGTAGTTGCAGAGTTATACTGCTGACATGATTTACTATTGACAATGTGGTTTGATGTTTCGAATTATTTCTACAAAGCAGCAACATGGTCATCATTCTATGAACTTATATCCAAAAACACTTACTTTTGGTAAATACTCTTAATATTAACCTTATTTTAAAGGTTTGGTGTAAACGTCAAACAGATGCCCAAAAAAATGAATTGATCAGTGAAAATGGTAAAAACAAGCGATTTAATGACACACTATTTTCGATGACATGCAATGAATACGTAACCGGTGAAAAACAGGCTTGGCAAAATATTTTGAGCAAATAAAAATAATTTCATTTCATAGAAAGTGGTTGATACAAAATTTCAACTTAACACAATATCTAACTTTATTGTTCTAATTTACCGTTCATTCTTACGTCTCTAGAACCACGGCATTATCGAGAAAATTTTATTTTAATATAAAAGTTTCTGGATTATGCCATGATATTTTAATGTTCTATTATTATGCTGTTATTATTGTAATAATAACAATATGATAATATAACAATAATCGATTGCTTACAATATTAAATGATAACATATATGATATTATTTTTAGATTAATTTTTGAAAAAAAGAATAATCCTAAATTAACAAACTTACGAGAGTGCTCAACATCCCACAAATATTGCAAAAAACTTCCGAAAATTGAAATAAATTCCCACGAATTCATCTGAGCTCTGCCTGTGTTTCATAAATGCGCATCGCAAACGAGCACACATTCAAGGTCAAAGCAGTATAGTGCTCAATTTCGTGAAGGATGTTACTTTCTTATTCCGTACGTATATTCAGATTAACGCAGCAAGGCGTCTGTGCTTTTGGTGCATCCTGTTGAATTCCTAACTGCCTAATTTTTATCTGCCAGCGCGGTCAATCTATGGAATGCGCTGCCCTCAGATATTGCGATAAAGCATTCTATGGAAAGCTTCAAAAGCATCATTAAAAGGGTTATTATGCAAAATGGCCTTAGCCGTGGAAAGTAAACAATCACAGTGTAGACTTTCTGCTTAGTTTTCATACTAAATCGCTCTTCTGAGTCACTACGACCCACATGGTTTCTTTGTAGAGTGCACAGAATTTGATGTCGTAATAGGCTTATGCAGGTTTCTTTAAAAACCATACGTTAACTTTAATGAGTGGTTATGAAAATGCGCAAGGAGTAATAAAAACGCAACCCCATGTGTGATATTTCTTGACAATGATAAAAATTTATTGATTAATCTTACGCAAAATTTCAGTGAATTTTGTGTTGTTTGGTTAATGGACGGAAACCGGCATGACCCCATTTCTAGCGTGAAATGCCACGCAATGGGTTGACAGAGTTCTAGGGGTACTAGAAAACAAAGCAATCGAGGCGATTATTTCTATATTGAGGCCAAATTACTCTCCGAAAGGGCATTCAACGGCATGCCAATTTTGCAAGGGAAGGATAGCTTATACCCATTTGGTCTGCAGTCCATACTGGTCGGTAAAACACCGGATTCAAGCCAGATCTTCAAGTTCTTGGCAAGTACAGCTGCGCAGGAATCCAATTACCAAACAATTGTTCACAAACATTACGAACAGGAGGGACTTGTACTTGAACCCTATAATACTTCAATTTCCGTCACAGTAGTACTTGATTTGTCTTAGGTTGTGCACATAACCTGCATCTGATCAACGGGATATCTGTCAATGCATTTAACTAAATAATCTTGAATTCGTTCAAAGACTACATTATGCAAAAGTCCCTTTATTTGCGATATTTTAATTGGCCTTTGAAAGTCGTCGAAAGCCATGTGTACACCATAATTCTCATCAATATCTAGGTTCCATGTTGGGAATAATGACAGCGAATAAGTTTTTCGCCGTTGGGTAACTGGTTATGAGCCTCTGAGAAGTAGATTCATTTGCTGTAAGTTTTCCTGTCCATGACCTTGCCGAGGAGTTAAGTCAAATCACGGATTGAAATTGGATTTGGACTCCCAGCTACCGTCTTCCTGTAGGGTAGTTTTATATGCCAACCCACGGAGTCAAATTAGTTTTAAATACCAATGATAAAGGTGACAACACGTACTGGGAAGTTTTTTAAAGAAGCTTGAATGGCGTCTGGTCTGGTCTAGCACATTTTGTTTCCTTAGTGTCTGGATTGCCCTAGTGATACAAAATTCATAGATTTTGGGCGTATAATAATTGGTAGGGCGACTAAGTTGCCGTCAAATCCAGAGGGTAATTCAACACTCAATATGACATTTTCTGTCACTGCGTCTTAAGGAACATGATTTTACTCAAATGAAGGCTGTGGCTAGTTTAATTTTATTGAATTTCTGTCTTTTTTTACTGAATATCAAATGGGAGTCAATATACTTTGTTTTTACTTTGCTTCACGGACGATTGGATTTGGGAAAGTAGTTATTTTCTCTTCTCACATCGAAGACCCACGTAATAACCTGCATGTGACAATTTTTATGCATCAGTCGGTGGTACCATTCAAACACCGACTTGATTAACATAAGTTACAGCACAATGTGAACTATGTAACAAATTAGACTTTAAAAACCAACACACGGTGTGACAGTTTATATTTGCCTGAGTGAAAACTCATAAACATTGTTTTGTAATTCTTGAGATTTTGACGTGACAAACAGGGAGTTCAAAGGCACAAGCCTGTCTTTTCCTCAACTAAAGTGACTGTATCAGTATCACTTCCAGTATGTTGAGGGATATGTAGGAAAAGTTCATTTAAGTGCCCTACTTGTACATATATGCAGTGGTAGCAAAAAATTTGTTTCTCAGACTGTTGGCGAGGCAAGTTGTCCTGTGTCGTAGGATGAAAATAGGAGCAGACAGTGAAAAACTACTCAGGGATTTTAGGAGAAAAACTGTCGCTCTTGTGGGGGTAATGCGTGGGATTTAGGAAAAAAAGGGATTCCAACTGGGGAGGGGCATTGGAAAGGTTCCCAGGATCATCGCCATGTAGAAGCCACGTCCTGATTCTTCCTTGCTGATTGCAGAGCCCGCCAACGGAACTAGAAAAACAGAGGTATCCATCCAGGTCGTCGACAGTCCGCTTTGGTTCGAACCAAGGGTTAATTTTTAGGCCGTCAGGTCTCTCTGCTAAGATCGCTAAAGGAAAAATCACGGTACGCAGATAGCTTAGCAGGGTAGACCGCGGAGACCTTTGCATGAGGCTATGAGACCTTCGCATGATTCTGTGGACCTTCGCATGATGCTATGATACTGAATGAAATCGTTTATTTAGGCAAACAAACACCAGACATTCAACCTCACCACTACCCTATCTTCAGCAGCAGATCATCATCCAAGCCGGTCAGTTGCCTGGTGCCAATCAAGAATATGTCAAGCCTTTTTTTCCTCAGCTATCGGCTATCAACATTTTCGAAGGATATGTCGTTGGGTTAACTTTGGGGTCCCTTTTTGTCCATATGTGTCCAGGTAGCAGAAAAACACTATCTGAGTTTTTTTTCGCAAGGCTTATTGACCTGAGCCATAAGCTGAAACACAGTTTTTTTAAAAGAGCTGACAGTAAAAAAACTCCTCAGAAAACCGTCGATCTTGTGAGGGGTTTGAGCAAGGAGAAAAAACGCCCACCCTTGTAAGGTCAAATTAGGGGCATTGAAAAGATCACCGCAATTATTATCCAGTGTGGAAGATACCGGCTGGTTTTCCATTGATGATTGCAGAGACCGCCAAAAAGGTTGAAAAAAAAACAGAAATATCTGCCCGTATTTTCAACAATTTGCTGCGGGTCGAACCAAAGGAGAGTGTTCAGGCCGACAGGTTCGGTTGTGGTGATTGCTAACATATTCCATTGAGATGAACAAACGGGGGATTGAAATAACCATTTTTGTGTCACAAACCACCATCAATCAACCGTAGGTTCGCCCGCACCCTGTTAAACGGAATTGCTTAAACCGTTGTCCCTAATAGCAGCTGATTTCGGCTGCCGGTCATGTTCTGCAGTGACTTTTAGCGCAGAAAGGGAAGAGAAAGTCACGTAACAGTTTGGTGAGATTCCACCTAATAATATTTGACAACGATTTGGTAAGCATAACGGCAGATGTTTGTTTCGAACGCACGACAACAAGGACATGTTTTGAGTACAGCCGAAATTCCGAAAAATCCCCTAAGACATTTATCAGTAGTGCTATGATTTATCACGCTTTTGGGTAATTTATTCCCTTAAGTAACTGAAACTTAATATACAATAAGCTGACCGCTCGTAATCCTCACTTCCATATAACTAACAATATTACTTCATTAAATGGTTGTTAACAATGTTTCCTGAAATAATTTACAAAAATTTGAAAATAAGCACAATTCCGGAGATAAACGAAGCAATAAAACCCCTGAATTACTAGGCTCCACTGTAAGCACTGAAGACCATCATATTCAACGCGGGTAATCTAATATAAACCCGAAAAATTAACAAATATACTCCTGCTTAGAGAACGCATTCAGCACACTATCAAACAAGATAAAGTGCATCTAACTGCATTTTTTCCCACTGGAAAACACTTCCTGATGTTTTCATTAATGCCAAGAGAACACACTGAATCACTGCTTCGATAGTCATCGTGACATCTGTTAATCAGAGCTGAGTGCACATTTTGTAATCAAGGAGGCATAATTTGCTCAGACTTCTTGTCGAATGTGGATTGTGACAATATAAAGACAAGGCGTCATAACGATGGGTAGTATGGCAGTGCAGAATACATCCACTGAGTAAATTTATGCTAAGACGTTTTGAGTCCGCAAGCACAAACCAGTAAGTAGCCAATAAACGCGAAAATGCGAGTCCTAGGGGGTGATTGAAAAGTGGTGGCTAGAGAGATATGTTAATTAGATCTGATACAGCCTGCTCTGTGCACATGCGCTTTTCACACCTCTACTACGGGATTACCACCTCCTCCTCGCTGCTTGTCTAAAATGCAAATCACTGCAAAAAGAAACACAGTAAGTGTGTTCCATAGCACTAAAACTGTGCAGATTAGTAATGCGTGCGTAAATATTCATTTGACAAATTCACAATTGAACACTTTAAATTCCAGATACAAACCAATAATTCTTTGTTAATTATAATTCAGAAGTAAATGTATTCCTTACATCATCCCCAGAAAAGAAAATGAAGGTTTTTTTCAATGCAGAGAGTATCTTTCTTTATCTGCCTCGACAACTTGTGACGGCGTAGTTTGAAACACCATGCTTATCTTACTAATTATAGTCAAACGGTTCGCCTTGTAATTCCCTACGTACTCTTGGGTACAGTGTGATTTAACTAGATTATGGGATTGCCTTTGACGCGATCATTACCCTCTGATCAACGCCTTCAGTTTATATCCTAAAAATAACCCGCACTAACTGCAAAATCCTTTTTTAACATTGTCAATTTGGTCTTCCCGTTGCCAACTTATACAATGTGGACATTAGAACTAATAATCCTTCAATGAGTGTAGGCGAATGCATGTTTTAAAATCCACCTGCGAAGAGCTACATTTTATGTCAATTTAAGTTATTTTATTGAGGAAAGAAGGCTTACGCCGTTGAGCTCCATATCCATAAACAAAAATCGCTGAATAAGTCCACCGTAACAATAGTTCATAAAAAATGCAGGCTTACCATCAGCGATGAGTGTGAGCCAGTTACAAGGTGCTGCTACTGACACTTTGTTCGTTATATCTGCCACAATTTTTCAGCCAATGAAAATCAAGTTTGTGTTTGAAAATGTCAACAGTATCTGAGAGGACCAACTCTTTATTGAATCTCTGAGAGAAGACGTTCTGGCGAATGTCGATACGGGCCGGTTCGTCCTGTAGTTTAAAGGGATGAAACCGCAGATGATCAGTCTTAGCTAATTTGAAGAAATCATCAAATTATAGGGTGCCCTCTCGGCCTCTAACAACACGGTAGGTTTGTATGAGGTCCCCACGGAGTTGCCTTAAATGGAGAGGGTAAAGATCAAGTTCCGGCAATCCGTCTTCATGAGGCTGATGACCAAGGTTCTTGACCATCTTCGTAGCCCTCGCCTGCACTCGTTCCAGGTACAGGTAATCCTTCTTGAACCACGGACGCTAGGCCTGGACGGTATGCTCTAAGTGGGACCGAACAAACGTTTCGTAGGTTTTCCCGAAGAGTTTCATGTCGATGTTCACAAATCCCCGCCTAATCGCAAACAGCACCTGTGTCGTGCCTTTAACTGCCTTCACACACTGAGTAGATGGTTTGAGTGAGGAATTTATTAGGAAACCGAGGTCCTTTTGTTCGTTCACATTTGAAAGCGGATGCTCATCGAGGACGTATTGGAAGGAATCGTCCTTCTCATTAGTCCTTCTAGTACAGCGTCTTAAAACCAAACACTTACTAATGTTGAAATTTAAGAGCCATCGAGCAGTCCAGCAACTTATTCCATTGACACTCTCTTGAAGTGCTTTCCTATCGGCGTTTGACCTGATGGCTCTCCAAAGTTTGACGTCGTTGGCAAACATTATAGCGCTGCAACCTAAGTCGTTGACACAGT
>JAYGXS010002312.1:0-10701 GCA_036362985.1 Ligula intestinalis | reverse complement strand
TTACTGCTATTATGACTTGGCTGGAATCGGCCTGGCAAGTGGTCACCCGTTGGGCACCTCTGACCACCACATTAATTTTGTTTAGTTTCGAAGCCTATTCGATCGGTGTTCGCACATTTCTGAGTGAATATGTACCCGATCAGCAGTGACAGCAAATGGCACGTGGCGAGGCGCTGTTGAACTGAGGTCAGATTATGTGCTTATGAACCATGTGATAGACACCAGTGGTTGACCAACTGAGCCGTCTTTCAGTGCGCTTGCGTGTGTTGTCCGACCAGCTGGTGTTCAGGGATATGCTTTATCTGCTGTAAGCAAATAAGCCCGAAGAAGTTCTGTATCAAGTTACCCCCAAATGCTGTCATATGCCCCCTTACTGCTATTATGACTTGGCCGGAATCGGCCTGGCAAGTGGTCACCCGTTGGGGACCTTTGACCACCACATTAATTTTGTTTAGTTTGGAAGCCTATTCGATCGGTGTTCGCACATTTCTGAGTGAATATGTACCCGATCAGCAGTGACAGCAAATGGCACGTGGGGAGGCGCTGTTGAACTGAGGTCCGATTATGTGCTTATGAACCATGTGATAGACACCAGTGGTTGACCAACTGAGCCGTCTTTCAGTGCGTTTGCGTGTGTTGTCCGACCAGCTGGTGTTCAGTGATATGCTTTATCTGCTGTAAGCAAATAAGCCCGAAGAAGTTCTGTATCATGTTAGCCCCAAATTCTGTCATATCCCCCCTTACTGCTATTATCACTTGGTCGGAATCGGCCTGACAGGCGGTCACCCGTTGGGGATCTTTGACCACCACATGAATTTTGTTTAGTTTGAAAGTCTATTCGATCGGTGTTCGCACATTTCTCAGTGCATATATATATGTGTTCATATATATTCATTTATTTGTATATATATTAACAAAGGTGAATGTACGGGGTGCAGATATATTATTTCGTTTATCATCTCCCAAAGAGGACGAAGAAGAAAACAAGGCGCTCTTATGGACCACACTGGTATTGTGCTGAAGTTTTGGAAGTTTACTATTTGCCATCATCAAATTGGTAAGTTGAGTGTTCCTGCTTGCTGAGAATTTGAATGCCGTGCCGCCCATCTGGTGTTTTGGCGATGGCTGACGTACGAGCTCTGAACTTTGTTCTCTCCGCGGATTTGCTGTGACTGCGGCCTCTCCGTTGTGGAACCTGGCGCCCTTGTGTGTCATCCATTGCCTGTCCGTGTGTCATTATCATGTCTAAGTCAGTGTGCCCGGTAGTGACAACTGAACTGGATGCGTGGATCAGCCGTCGTTCCGGGTGCGGTGTCCGTTTGATTATTCACGCTCATCGGTGGGTTGATGAGTCACCTCGGTCGTGCGCAAGGCGATAGGCCCTCTGTGGGTGCCCTCGTGTGCCCCCCGTCGCCTGCTCGTCTGTTGTTGTCACCATCAGGTCTGTGTGCGTACGGCTGTCCTTTAGATTAATACTTGTATTGTGCTCTCTCCTTACTGTACTCATCAATTCTACTTTAAGAGGTACTTGCACTATCCCACTATCAGTTAAATATAAATAACACTGCCGCTACCAGTACTATCAGCATAAAGAACATGTGGCGTTACCAGTAATAGAAGTATGTTAAGGGGAGAAGAACTTTTGTTGATGCACTTGCAGACGTACTTGATGGACTTCGCTGAGTTGCAAAATTCAACATTGATGTGGGCGTTGAATACTTTTGACAGTAGGGGACAATACGGTACAATCCAACTGTTATTAATTACCACCTCACCTGTTCGCCTTTCATTGATAACTGCTTCGAATATGCTAATCTCAGGTTGTCGCCTTCTTTAGAGAGGGTAAACATCGCCATCAGTCTGAGTTGCACATAGGAATCGCTTGGGATATCTCTCGGTCCATTTACCATCCCTCATGCAAGGACTGTTTTGATTTATCTGACCACATGGGCCACGCACCATTTGAGTTTTGATCGTTTCAAGCAGAACGGAGTCACCGGACCAGTTAGGCAGCTCTGCGCATATGAGTTTGTCGACATCAGAAGAGTGCAGTTTTTCCTTTAGCCAGACCAAAATGTGAGCGTGGGGCAGTCCTCTTTTTTGCCACTCAACGTCACCAAAAATTTTGAATTTTGTGATGAGTTTCATCATGGTTTTCAACCGAAGCTGGAATATTCGCGCGGACAAATCATGGCGATCCTTTGGCATTTGACTGCGGAGCAGCTCGTCAGTAATTTCAGGCCATAATGGGTTGCAGGTACAAGTAATGAATAGATCCGGGCTTCAAAAATGTCAAGCGTAAACCAATCCATCTTGAGTTTTCTCATGCATATAGAGAGGCGACCCAGTGTGGCTTGACGGCAAAATGAAAAGTTGACCGCGACTAGCATCATTACCACCTTTGCAGTATCTCGTCTCTCCTTCTCAAGACAATATCTCGATTGTCGTGCTGTGTTTCCGATATGATGACGGCAACCTCGTTGCATGTGGGAGCATTAAATCTTCCCTGATGTTCTCCACGAGGATGTTTATCGGCATCTATGACAATAGATAAGTCAATGGAAGCGTGCATCTCCAAGGCGGATTTGAAACTGTTAACGTAGCTGTTGTTTTGGTATAGCATGTCTTGAAGGGACAATATTATGTGATGCTTCAAGCCTGGGTACACTCGGGATCGGCTTTGAGCTTGTAGGTTGATGTCTTCTACGAAGTATGTTTGTAGAAATTTCGGCTCGCCATCAGGAGGAGTTATTAACGATCCAATCCGGTGGCAAACTTGTCCTTCCACCTTAAAGGTTGGCATAACTCCAACCTCATCAACAATGTTGGCACCAAAAGCGGTTATTTGAAACGCCCCGTTGTGTTTTCAAATGTTTAAGAAACAGCTGCCTGTCACCAATGCTAACGGGGAGACGCCTAGGTAGACGGCGTTCCCCAGTCCTCGAGATCTTAGCGGCCTCACCCTTTTTGCTCCTCCACCCCATCCCACCCCACCGCTTCCCCACCCCCCGTGGCGTATTCACCTCCGCCTGTCACGTCGGGCGTCAATCGCGACTCTGAAACAGCGGCCTGCCACCAATGATAAAGGAGACAGACACAGACACAGTGACACCAGCACTGTCCCCTGTGTGATCGACGTACAGACTGGCGCGTGTGACTGACATACGGGCTGGCACGCACGCCCACATGCGCGCGTGAGTGTGTGCCCACGCTCCGTGATCGACTTACAAACAGCTGCCATCCACCAATGATAACGGAGACACCAAAAAACAGAGACTTCACTTTAGACAGATTTCCCTCCGCTCATCTGAGCGTAGGAGATAATTTACTCGATTTGTGGGTTATGAGTCCTCGATCAAAAATAAGTGATCGCACAAAGTTATTAGCACGTAAGACAGTTGCCTCGGATGCCATTGACTGTCTGGCAGGTGCTTAAATGAAAGGCGATGAAAGCCGCAGAAAAAAATCAAGTTTAGGACATTTTTATTGCCACCCTCTTTTTCTCGCTCGACGTCTGCTTCGTTATCATTTTGAATTTTACGTGCTACTTTGTTCTGCTCTAGGACTGCATTTCGCATCGACATCGCATAGGTCCAAAGGTGGAATGACATTAGCCATTAGCCAAAAGTATGTGTTATAAACAAAGTTTCCGACTAAACGCTTGGTACACAGTGAACTAAATAATATTTGTGACTACTTTGAATACCTAAAGCAGTCTTCATCTTTGAAAGTGCATAAGGCTGATAGACAAGACTATCAACAGCAAGCCTTTGCTAACCATTTTTTTGTTGTAACCTAGTGTGTTCCTCTGTCAACACCGGTTATGTTCCCCCACTGCGTGTTAGGAAGAGAAGACAGGTAGGAATAACAACTAGTACTTAACTGTCACTGGTACTAGTACATGCACTCGGGTACGTGTGTCCAGCAGTAGCCTTCTGTGATCGGTCTCCTCTAGGCAGCAGTCTCGTCTAGCAGCGTGTCCCCGTTCTGCTAGCGCCTCGCTATTTAAGGGGCAGCCGTCGTTGCTCCCCATTGGCTCTCCCAATGCGCATGTTCGCTATGCCCGTGCATGGGTCTGCCCTCGCGTGACCACATTCACCTCGCGGTAGGCAGGCAGGCAAGTAGCCCGTGGTGGATCCGGAACTCCGCCGGGTGGACCTAAATCCCGGCGGCGAGGAGGAGGAGTCGGAGCAGCATAGTCAAGAGGGGCTGCTCCAGTTAGCCGCATGACTTCTTTGTCCTAGTCTAGTGGGCCCTTTTACGCTCGCATGACCTAGAGCGTTGTTTATGCGTCGGATCGGCCTCACATGACCTCGTACTGTCTGAAGTTTGGGTGACGTGTTCGGCTCCTGTAACACCTCCCACTGTTCGAAGGTTGACTGGTCCGGCGTGCCCTCGGACTGTCTGCGTCTCTGTCTGGCTGACGTGCTTGGTCTTCCCAAAATTTTTTATTAGTATGTCTTCTTTCCACATATTAATTGATGATCTAAGCAACTTTTTGGAAGCCAGCTACTATCCGTTCGCTTGCGGAAACAGTGCCTGTAATTTATTGATGATAATCATAGAGGTGGAATGATGGAAACTTCTTACAGTCCGTTAACAATGAGCACCAAGTTAAATTCTTTCCATTTCTGTAATTTTAACTATTTCTTAGTTCGAGATTTCCCTTAGTTCATCTGAGCGTAGGAGAGAATTTACTCGGTTTGTGGGTTATGAGTCCTCAATCAAAAATAAATGATCGCACAACACTATTACACGCAAGACATTTAACTTGGAGACCGTCGATGATCAATTACGTCCCATACCCAAATATCTTCCGGTGGAATTTTTCCAATGTGGCAGGTGCTTAAATGAAAGGCGATGGAAGCCGCGGAAAACACTCAAGTTTAGGAAGTTTCTTTATTGTACGTCAGCAATACTGTCCTATCGTTCTCTCTCGACTCATGCTTCGTTATCATTTTAAAATCTACTCGCTGCTCTGTACTGCTCTTAGACCGCATTTCGTATCAAAATCGCACGGGTCGAAAGGTGGACTGACAGTAGCCATGAAGAAGTATGTGTTATGGAGAAAATTTCCGAATTCACGCTCGATACACAGTTAACTCAATAATATTTTTGACTACTTTGAATACCTAAAGCAGTCTTCGAATTTTAAGATGCCTCAGGCTGATAGACAAGACTATCGACAGCAAGCCTTTGCTAACCATTTTTACTAAGTATGTCTGCTTTCCAAATATTAAATGATATTATTAGCAACTTTTAGGAAGTCAGCTCCTATCCGTTCGCTTTTTGAAACAGTGCCTGTAAGCGATTTGTGAGCAGTTCCGATACTGATAAAAGGATCAATCCTATACTTACACCAAATTCAGCTACTTTCCACTACGCTTTTAGGTGATATTATGAGCGATCTGCCATGTCATCGAATTTCATAGCGACAACGGTGGTCAATGGCAAATAAGGTGTTCAACTTGCGAGAAAGCGAAAGCATATCATCGCCAGGAAGTCAACCAAAATAATGATGTTCCTTCTAGGAAACACAAGGGAACGTTCTTAGTTTTTTTACACCCAGCCAATGACCAGTCGGATGGTAATGGGTCTCTATTCCTTTAATTTTTTCTTCAGAAGTGTTATAACCAACAACTGCTGACCAGTGAGCCGATCAGGAGGGGATTCTGTTGCTAATTTTTCAACGAACGACAGATAATTTATAGGAACGCCAACGCCTGCTGGAGACGCTGTCTTTTTAGCGGCCAACAATTACCGGTGAGGTAACTACCAATCAGGTCACGATTGGCGGATAAGGGTCCGCTATTGCTTATGTCTCTCACGATGAATCGGCGAAGGGGTCTCGAAACGTCAGGCGAATAAAAGTGTTTTCCAAACGATCGAGTCGTCTTCTTCTCAGTGACTTATATTTGGCCACGCTGAAGAGCATATAATGACTTCCCACGTTCTCTCAATTCGGATGTCGGCCTCGCTGCTCCGAACGTGCACTCGTCTTCTAAAAGAAATCCTCCAATATCTCTGTGCATAATACATTATTCCGCACATCCGGTGACCTACTTGGTATCTTCCCATAGGTAAATGCGTCTGAAGGTCTTAACGGCTAGGCGCTCCCTAACAACTGAAGCCACCGTGGTGGGTGAGGCGCTCCGAATATCTGTATATCTGTAGTGGGCCGTTGCCTGCCGATGCCTGCCTTTCCTTTCGTGGTCTCGATCCGTGTAGACTTCAAGGTCGTTGCGATCGCCAGACTTATTGGCACGAGACACAGGTTACCCACGTTATCCAAGAAGAGCGTCCAACAACAGCACGGTGTCCAACCGATCACAGGCCGACCTAGCCAACGAAAGCGCTCTCTGTCTACTGGCCTGGCTGCTGTGAACTGGCACTTGGGACACGGTCAATCTCCCGAGTGGTCGTGTCTCCCAAGTCAGAATTATTTCATTTATTCTCCTTTCCCTTTGTGTACACAATACATTCTTCCCACTACCCTGGACTTCATCGACTTCTCTTCTGCAGTAAGTAACCATGGTTTGAAGATCGCAGTTGGTGAGTTTGACTCGCTTAACCTCTTGCGATATATCAATTCACATTTCCAGCTTCGGCTGCAATTAACAACATTGAGAGCCTTTGGTTGCTTCTTGAAGATCATTTGTAGACTTCACGTTCTGGAAGTTCCCCTGCGGGAGGTGAGTGTGCGAACATTATATCGAAAATGCTGTTATTCCTATGCAAATCGCAATGGCTGTTTGAGAAGAGGCCCTGTTCTCGAGTTAGATGCGAGCAGAGGTCCTACCGGCAATATTGAGTAACGTGATGCCTCTGCGACTACCGCAAACTTGCAGGTGCCCCTCTCATTTGTAATGATGGACGAAGTTCCCGATGCGCATTTCTTGATGTCCATTTCTCCGGCATAACATCTTTTATGATATTTTGGTAGATTCCTTTACTACCCGGCCGTAAATATCAGCCGGGACCGTGGCAGAGGTCTTTGCTTTCTCCGTATATCAGTTTGACCGTCGATTCTAACAAGGTCCACTGTGTACTCCACCGAAAATGGACGCAGAGACTGTGACTTCCTAGTATCTATTACTCCCTCGCTCTTCCCTCACCTGCCCGATCCTGTTATTGGGACAGAGTTAAGAGTATCTGAGATGAGATGGGACGCCGTTGGCTGGTATGGCCTGAGTCGACGCCTACATGTTTCACTACGCCTCCCCCTCCCATTTTTTGCAACGTGCCATGCGAGCGCAGTAGTGATTAATTTGGTACTACTAGAAGTCATAATAAAGGCTGAACTATTAATGACCTTTTTGGTATTCGTACTACTGGTAATAGAAGTCGTCCTATCAGTAATAGAAGTCGCAGTATCATAAGTATGACAACTGTTAGTAGTATAAGAGCTAGAATTAGCGGTAGCATTAGTAGCAGTTTTCCCTACTTTAGCAGCCGTACGCCAATACTTGTAGTTACGGTCGCTGGATCGCAGCCAAAGAAATATTTTGCAGTCGAGTAACACTATCAAACAAAGCCATTTTTGCGCGCTCGTGAATAAATATCCAAGGGAGCGATAGATCGTGACTTCCTTAGAGCCCAAATAAGTTCCTTTACCGCCTGAAAGGCTACTTAAGCTACCGAACTTCATTTTTTGCCAATCCCTTACTCGACGTGTTGAGCGAGCGACCAGGTATTTTAAATTAAGACAATGAAAATAAATCAAGGAGATTCTGATTTATTGATGATCAAAAACAAAGTGCACAAGAAATCGATACAAATCCAACCAGTTGAAGAGCATTTGGGCCTACAATGCAAATGTTATGACTGCATAGATTTACAAACAAGTTATCCTGTACAACCTGCAGATCTCAAGATGACTGGATGGAAAGGTTCAATCAAACAAGACAGCAAGGAGAGCGCAGAATGTACATGAATCTCACAAAAGATCACAGGTAGCAGGGGGAGTGGCGGAGATAAAGCAGAGGTGAGTGTTTGGCGGTGCGGAGAGAGGAAGCTAAGGCGTGTTGGAAAAGTGGACCAGGAGCTATCTTTAACCCTAAATGATTCCCCAGGAGCATTATTATAAATGGCGTATTGCATGAAATAAGCTCCACCTCTAATTCCGTCGTGGCATAAAGGAACGAGGAGTAGACCCAGACAAGAAAAGACTATCGTTCCAAAAACATAAATGATCGGCGAGATATGACCTACGTACGCTCCTAAATTTACGATTGACCGACAGTCCTACGGGAAGCCGATTTCCACGCTACCTCTTCCTCGTCCAACCCACGTCCTCTCTAGAGGATCCAATTAGTCAACCGCAGGTGGCCACTTCCGATTGGTGACTATTATACATGTCTTAGTGAAATTTCCAACACTCAACAGGTTGTATTAAGAAATCTGGCGACAGCTGCCATTCAGATAAGATCTCATTGACGCGATTCAATTTGCAAACTAACAATGCATTTTCAGCAGATTGAATCCGCATTTACAATACTTCACTTTATCGGATACTTATTTCTTATCCATTTCTCGAAGAAGATTCAATAGCGAAGGGGCTGCCGCCACTGCCACCTCTGCCCACTGCAAGCGTAGTTTATTTCGTGTTGAACATTTATGGGTTTTGGAACACCACACTTCACTTGCCTGACTCCACTCCTCCTTCCTTTTAGCCACGGCACAAGTGGAGAAGGAGGGCATCTAGACTACTGCATCGCTTATTCTGCTGCACCGGTGGAACTCCCCAGGAATGATGACCCCCGATGCTCCAATTTTTTGACCTTCCTTTGCTTTCTACCTCCCCATCGCCCCACCCCTGCCTCCATCTTATCTTCGTCCCTCCCCTCTGGCACCTGTGTTGTTGTGGGATCCATGTACATAATGTGATTTCCTCGTTTTACAGTTTGACTTCAGTTTTCCCTTCATCCGTCTTGACACCTGCAGATCCTGTATGATTACTTATTTGTGATTCTATGCAATCAGTACATGTACATAATAGGACATAACTCTTCCCCAGTGATTGACAATGTATCCAACGTATATAGATTTTTTGTTCCCTTAGGTATTCGATCCCTAATAAACCATCCTCCTTAGACTTCTTCTGAAGGTTGTTATTTGAAATCTGCAATATGTATCTTACAGAGTTGAGGTAAACGTTGATGGACTGTAAGCGTCTCGCGTGTACGCTTTTATTGGTAATAAATCCTCGTATAACTTGGTCCTTTCGATGGTCACAAGCGATGCCCAAATCGTGGTCCACACCGTATGTATGGTAATACTCACTTAGGTTTTGATTTGTTCATTATCATAGTGTTGTTATTTAGCGCCGAGCATTTATGTTTTTTGGGACAACAGAATTCCCTTGCCTGAGTTGAATCCCCTCCCTTTTAACCACAGCGCAATCGGAGATAGAATGTGGCTCACACAATACTTCATTTTATGCACCCCTTGAGTGCGTAAAAGGATCTTCTATGAAGTTAAAGAAAAAGTTTTATCTGTGGTATCTGTGTTGCGTTGTGGGATACCTGTGCATTTATCGACTCCTTGCTTGTACAGCTTGGTTTAATTTCCCGGAGGTTAGTTGCCGGAAAAGTGGGTTTCCGTAGGGGTTTGGGTGGCCACGGCCAATCATAAATCGAGGGGCTAACGTCCTCAGAGGCGTCATCCCCAATTTTCATGGGTCCTTCCCCCAAACGAAACAGCATCACTTCCCCAAAGGACAAAGGGAGTTGGCGGAGCAAGAATTTTGTCTGGAGCTATGCTATTGCCCATCGTTTCGGGATTCGTTTGTAGGACCACTCAAGCTATGGGTTTGGAATGTCCCGAAAGTGATATGGGTGACCACTGGGAGTAGGTGCTCGCCAATGCATACCTTCCTCTTTTTCCCCCTCTTCCACATTATGCTCCTTCTTCTCATTTACCTACCAGGTGAATAGTGCATAAAAATAATAAGAAAAATAAATGTTTTCTGTAGTTCAAATAAGTCTTACAGTGGATGCAGGTGCCACTCACAAGGGCACACACATTTATTGGACCAAGCCCAGAGCAACTTGCTACAGTGTAGGGGATGAGAGAGAGAGAACCCGTTTGTTTAAATTGCCCTAAAAAGAGCTTAAGTGAGTTTTGCCGCGGTTTCTGAAGTGTGAACTAGGCTGTGTGGTACTCTCAGAGTTCCTTTCAGCTTGTTATAGTTGCGGACTTGAAAAGTGGCTCGCACACTACAACAGTACATTTTGGAACGTTCTTATGCCTCTACATAACTTCGCAGATGTTGAAATTAATACTTCCTCCATCATAATACCATGAAGCCCTAATGTTTAAATGGCCTGCATTCCTACTACGTGTGAAATGGTAGTGCTGCGTTCAACTCTGCGAAATTGCATAGACTTAAACTGTATTCAGTCGGATGATATCACTTCCTAAAAATTGACTTGCTATTATAAGTGGCTCCTAAATGCGCAAAGATCGTAATCAATTGATTATAAAAGGACTACCACTCTAACTGAACGTCTGATTGAGAACCAAGATTTCAGCCTATCACGTCTCCTCTCCATCCACTTTGGTATTATTTAGCAATCATTTAAACATGCTAAGAAGATCCTACCTAAATGTCCCAAAAATACACCAAAACCAGCATAAAGAAAGTTAATTGAAGAATTTGGTCACTTGCCTGTGCTGTATTGCGGAAGTGTACTCGCCTAT
>JAYGXS010002311.1:0-10703 GCA_036362985.1 Ligula intestinalis | reverse complement strand
TTTAAACTAAGCAGGAACCCTCTCGGCGTCCCGAATCGCCGATCATGGAGTAAACCAAATAGGATCAATATGCGATTCTTCGACAGAATCGTGGTCGCGGGTTCGAGCCTGGGCTGGTGCACCATCTGGGGTTGGGTACAGCTAATGTGTGCGATATGGCCTTTCAAAATATACCTTGCCTTTATCGGAGATGGGTATCTGCCTTCTAACCCCGTGTGTGGCTGCTCGTGGTGCGATGGAACGCCCATCCTCTACTAGTTATCCGTTCCTGGGTTCATATCACCAGCGCGCTGACTTATTCTCAAATATCCAAAACTGACTTTCGAAAATTGAAATTTAAGTGATTTGTCGTATCCAATTACAAACTCAAGTGAATGGAAATAAACGAATGGGACATGTTGAAGCATTTGATTTCAAGCATATCACTATGACCACCACATGAGAAAGATCACTTCTGTCTTTTCCTGTATGACATGCGGGGAGAACTTTTAAAGGTGATTTTAATTAGACAGGAACGTCATCAGCGTCCTAAATCGCCGATCATGGCGTAAGCAGATAGGGGTAAATATGCGATTCTTCGACAACTGTGGGGCCTCAAAAATGAGCTATCGAATGCGACCGCCTCTATTTGAAATGTAAGATATGGCTGGAAAAAGACCCTAGTAGACAGTTGGGTGGCACTATGAGTGAGTCTTTCGATGATGCATTTCAAATGACCTTCGGGAGGGTTACGGATACAAGTGCAGCATCCAAGCATTTGCGAGGACGCTGCCATACGATGACAGGTGGACTCATGCTTTATAGGTGTTCCTTGGGGCATACCGAAATATGTCACCATTTGTGATTTTACGGTGCATTGTGATAAACGCAAGTAGTAACGGTGCTACTTTTCCGTCATAATCGATCCATTGTTTGCACTAACCTCAATCTCTTTTTTCCGACTTCCAAGGCGACGGCACGAGTCCATAAACTCGCTGAGGAGATTGTGCGCATTGGGTAACGAGGATAAACTGTCTCTTGTCTGATTGCTTCACCAGACTTTCACCTTTGCCAGCCTAGTTACTGTTTTGAGCGCTCAACACCATACTCGGTGCTAAGCATCAATTTGGTCAAAGTAATTAGCCACTTGGAGGTGGGCAAACGAAAATCTTTTCCAGTGCTAGTGCCGGCGAGTCAGATGATCGAGTAATCATCGCGCTCACGTCAGACATGGCTGGAAAAATTTCAGCCACCAAAAACTCGAATGCCGGATATTAATCAGCTATCGTAACATCGTTGGTAAAGGGCAGGTTTCCGTGTCCTTGTCAGCTCTGCACCACCATATATAACAGTAGATGGTCTAACTCATGAAAACCAAGGATTTTCACAAGTAACTGCCTGTTACTTAAACACAGGTCAAACTGCGGCCCCCGAAGTATTTGAGCAATAAATTAATTGTCGTTCTTCATAATGGGGCAGATTGCGATTTATCAAGGAATATTTTGTAAAACAGAAACACCATTTTTGTTTAGCAAAAGTTAAAATCGGGCGTACCAGCTACACTCAAGTTTTTAATGTAGAGGAGGCCTGTTCATGCAAAAGAACGAATGAATAAAGCGGCACAAGTATAATAACGTTGGAAAATACTCATCTTGTAAAATTTTAGGATGCATATGTTTCAATATTACCTGCAATGTAATTTATGGTGGTTACCGAAAAGCCCAAATTCCGAGTATGTATTCCCACATGGTTTCACGAAAATTGCTGGTTGTTTTTTTTCGTTTGTAAATTTTTTGAGTTACATTGGACTAACGCAGCTAATTTTTTTTGATTGCACCGATTGGAAAGTCACAGAATTTAAATATTTCGTAAGCTGACGTGCAGACATGCCGGTCAGTTAAAAAATAAAATCAAACGGAATTGTCGGGTGCAATCGTGAACGTTCCATTTTTTGTATACTAAGATAAATACCCTTTTGCCACATGTATGTTTTATTATTTTGGTCTTTCGATTACGACGAGGTTCAGATAGTTCTCGAAATGGCAATCAAAACTTATGATTTTGATTGGCTTCAGTCGATTGGCCAAAAGTAAGGATTATATCCTACTTGCTTACCACAAACTCTAGAATAAGATACTTCTTCAAAGCATTTACCTAAATAAGGAGTTTTTAAACATTCTTTCTTATATAGCTGTCTGTTTGAGTCATAGTTTTAGAATCCTTCATACATATGAACTCATTGTCGAGAAAAATAAACGTCTTTGAAAACCCTGATCATTACGTGTACAGCACCTATAAAAATGTACCACTACTAACATAGTATTGGCAAACAGTGAGTAGCATTGTATTTTAAAATATATGTCTGGATTTAGAGTGTAGACTCGGGAAGAGAGGGGAAGCATGTAATTATCCAAGCGTTGTTTGTACATCTGAAGGGAAATGGCCTCCACGACTGACTGTGGAAGGTTGTTCCACCGTTGTATGGCACGTTGCGTGAAGAATTCAGTGCGGAGGTTTAGCTTGGACATCTTCGTGCGCAGCTTCATTGTGTGCCCACGCAGATGAGACGAGAGGTGCCACTGAAACATTGCTTCAAAGCGTAATCCTTTCTCAAGACCGTTTATTATCTTGTAAACTAGGATAAGATCCCCTCTTTGTTGCCTGTAATGCAGAGGGAATTAATTGAGGCATGCCACTCTATCTATGTAAGTGCGGTTCTTTAGACCTCTTACTAGCTTTGTTGCCCGACGCTGCACTTTCTCCAGACATGCCGTGTTCTTTGCTACCCATGGCCACCACGCCTGTATGCCATACTCTAGGTGTGGTCGAACAAATGCGCCGTACACTCTGCCAAAGAGATCTTCATCGAAGGCTAGAAACGCTCTTTTGATAGCGTGCAGCACTCCCGTGGCTTTATTTGCAGCATTGACAGATTGTAATGAGGGCTTCAGGTTACTCTGCATCCAAATGCCGAGGTCTTTTTGCGTAGATGCTAAGGGAATTTGGATGTTTTCAGGTGATATGTCCTGCTGCTCTGGGAGATAGGGTACTTTGTTGGACGCAGGTGGAGGACGGCACACTTTTGCACATTGAAATCCAGCAGTCATCTCTCGGACCACGTCTGCAGTTTGCAAAGATTATTTTGCAGAGCATCTCGGTCGCTCGGGCGTTTAATGACCTGCCAGAGCTTAACGTCATCGGCGAACATGATTTTACCGCAGTCCAGTTCTTGAAGGCTGTCATTAACATAGAGAATGAAGAGTAGAGGACCGAGAACGGAGCCTTGAGGAACCCCACTAACTACGTCAACCCAGTCCGATTTAGCCTCCCCGATGCAAACGCGTTGTTTTCGACCGACTAAAAATGACCTGATCCAGTCTAAAATTTTACCCTTGATGCCAAGAACGCTCAGTTTATGTAAACAGTGTTCATAGGGCACGCTGTCGAAGACTTTGCGGAAATCAATGTTCACTACGTCCACTTCGAAGCCCTCTTCTAAAGCACTTGTCCAGGCCTCAATTGAAGTCAGTAAATTTGAAAGGCAGGAGCGCCCGCGCCAAAAGCCGTGTTGGAAATTTTGTATGATGTCATTTTCATTGCAAAATCTTAGTGTGGCCTGCTTGACAAGGACCTCCGTCATTTTGCAGGAAAGGCAAGTCAAGCTTATGGGCCGAGAGCTGTTTGCAGACATCTTGCTAGCTCCCTTATATCACGGTACGATGTTGGCTGTCTTCCACTGCAAAGGCAAGTCCTCTGTTCTCATGGAAAGCTCGAACAGAGATGAAAGAGGCACCGATAGCTCGGTCGACAGTTCTTTAATTATCAGTCCAGGTATCCCATCCGGTCCAGGAGACTTGTCTGGTTTGATGTGACTGAGGACATGTCTTACGTCTGCGACAGAAAATGTAACAGTTTCAATAACGGCTGTACCTTCGCCCACTTCTACTTTCGGATTTTCGTCGGAGGATTCCATCGTAAACGCCGATCTGAAAAATTCTGATAGCAACCCTACTTTCTGTGGACCTTCCGTTACTACGTTCCCGAGGTTATCTCTTAGAGTTGCAATGTCGTCCCGATGCTTCCTTTGACTGCAGATGTACCCATAACACTTCTTTGGACATATTGTGGCTTGTGTTGTAAGTTGACGCTCAAAGCCGGTTCTAGAATTTCGTATTTCCTCACGGCATATATCGTTGCGCTTTATATTCGGCAAGTGATGTTGATTCTTGAAGATGCTCGAACTTTTTCCACAGCCTTTGTTTCTTCTTTGTGGCCCTTTTAATCGACAGGTTGACATATGGAGGTCTGGCGCACGGTCTTATTACTTTCATTGGGCAATTAACTTCAATTAAACACTCGACAGTCCCCTGGATATGCTGCCATAATTCATTTGTATCGTTCGTATTGGGTAACAAGTTTTCTGCGGAAGCGGTACGCCTCATTTCTTCAAAATGGGCTTTCCAAATATTTCTGCGCCTCTTTATTTGCGATTTTGGAGACAGTAGGTAACACACGCAGGTAAAAACAACGTGGTCGCTTAGCCCAAGTGGCGGTTGTGAGTTCACTTCCCTTATGATCCCCTCTTCCTTACTAAACACGAGATCTAGACAGTTTGATCGCTGGCCTTCTCGCAGTCAGGTTGTGAAGTCTATGTGTTGAATGAGATATTCGTCCAAAGAAAACTGAAGAAGTTGATAATTGAAAGGTGCTGCTGCGGCCTTTATTCCAGGCCTCATCCAATCGATGCCAGAAGCGTTGAAATCACCCAGGAGTAATAGGTTTTCCTGTTAACAGATAACTGTCAGTGAACTTAGCAGTTCTACGTCGTCACTTTCGCTGTAGACGAGAGGCCGATAAACAACGCATGTATTGAGTGTCGGATGTTGCCTAATCTTAATTTTGCACGACATTATTTCATATCGTTGTAGGGCTATGTCTGCGATTTCCCTCTGACAACAGGAAATGCCATTGGCTGCATAAAGTGCCACTCCTCCGCCCCTACGTTGAGATCTGTCGCAGCGGAACAGTTGATAGCCTTCAATGCTAACTTCGCTGATCCCTATTGCTTCGGCCAGCCAAGTCTCTGTCAATGCAATTATATTCGGTTTCTGCTCTGATACTATTATTTTGAGTTCGTAAAGTTTATTAGAGCGACTCTGACAATTAGTATAATAGATCTCGAGGCAGCGGCCACTAGTGCTTGTGGTATCTTCTAGAACCGGCCGGTTGACCTTGGTTAAGTTTTCCGCCTGACTACTTCCGGCCAAAGAAATATTCGACTATTTCTCCACCTCTTATTTATAGGCCGGTTTCGCCTTTGTTCTTTCGGTCGTTTAGATCGTTTTTCAAATGTCGCATTTTCCTGCGTTCCTTTGGTTCATAATCCGGCTGAAAGAATGCTCCAGCATGCATGGTCCGCAGAGACCGCTTTATTTCCAGCATTAGCTGTGCCTGCGCTTCGGTGTCCCAAACGACTTTTTATGGTCGTGGCCGAGAGCTTGAACCACTCGGCGGCTGATCCTTGTCTATTCTAAATGTTTCGGGAATTTTAACAGACTCAGTGTCTCTTAGCAGTGATTTAGCGTACCTTTGGTACGAGACCTCGATCGTGCTCCACCTTATCCCCAGCAATGGTAGCCGTTGATTCTGGTGCACCCTGAATCACCTTATGTTGCTTACGGTTGGCTCGAGCTTGGGGCGTGGTCACATCGCACTGAAGTAGAGTAGCAGCAGGGGTTTCGATATCCAGATCTTTGAAAGATTCTATGGACATTTTGCTGGTAGCATTTTCTTCTAATTTACCGTTTGCCCTTTGGTCCAATTCAACTTCCTTTTCTTTAGAAGTCTTCTCTTGGAGTGGTTGTCCTGCTTTTTGTTCACATGGCGTGCTGCAAGTTCTGTCTTGCGATAAAACTGAGGGCTTTGGTTTGTCTTTAGCAGGTCGCTCTTCAGCCACCTTCTGCTGACGTATGCGTCTGCGTTTGGCCCTGCTGGATTCGTGGTTTCCTGGTTTATCAACCACTGACTTGTGCTCTGCATACGCCGCATCCGGTGGTGTTATCTTATTGTGCTTTATGAGCATTGCTAGCATCTCCGCGTAAATTTCAAGGCTTCCCTCTGAACACATTACGCGCGTGGCTAGGTTAAGACATCCATCACAATCTGCACGCGCAGGCTTATTTGGCTGGGTGGTGTTCGGTTCTAAGACGGTTGGTGAAAGAAGATGCGTTTTTTACATAGTGAGTGGTCTGGGATTTCGTACGCGTTATTGAAAGCGCTTCGGCTATTTCTGGGAGTACCTTGTCAAAGGTTGTAGGAGGCGGCTAACATAAGTTAACCTGATTACACCCGTTAGAGTATATCATAGCGACTTGGCCTTTAGGGTGTGAGCTGGTGGTGAAGTCAGTTGAGCGGCCGATATTACGGAAGGGGATCCGGGGTTCAGTTCCAGCCGTCGACGAACATTTTTTTTCATCTTGCAGAGATGGATCGTGCACGCTAGCGTTACCCATGCTATTGGAAATCATAGTAAAGTGCATTAATTCAAAGTCTGCAATCAGAAGCAGCGATGCTGTTCTTAGGATCGAGTGAACTTCCAGACTTGCGCTGATCGTAGGGATAACTTCCAGTGCGTGGTATAATCCGCGGTCCAGTTAGCTTGTGAAAGCGAAGGATTCGTCTTACTCAGAACGGATATTTCCAAAGAGCAGATAATAAGCAGTTCTTTTGTCAGTTTTTTTCACCCAGATGTGTCTTCTTCACTAAGGTATAGACTAAAAACCTCGTAAGCGCAAAGAGCTTAAATTCGAAACCAATTTCAAAATTCCCGGTCTTCATCCATATTTTAGACCTTTTGTGGCCCAAAAAACGTCAAAAGTTATACAAAACATAGGTTTTATTTCAGCAGCTTCGTAAGCTTCTTCAAAGCGTCTGTTACACTTAACTTTCAGCCGAGTCACTGATTATAAAAAATCGATGAAATATCGGTTCCGGTAGGCAGCCAAGGCTGTTTCAGTCCTCATCAGAGAGAAAGTAGTTCATGCCATTGGCACAGTCCCGCTTTAGTCTCTTCTTATAGCGCACTCCCGTGGGAGATAAAGAATTCCCGGCGTCAAACAGTGTGCCCACAAAGGAGGTCATGCTTCGACGGGCGACCTTTAGATTGGTTTCTTGCATCCTTGCGGAAGACATGGACGAGATACCCTGCTGCGTCAACTTATTGCACTTATTCGTTGTGGATTCTGAAATGTAGCGAAAGACAAAAATGACCGAAGTGCGTCAATAGCGTTTTTGTTCGCCAGAGTAACAAATTGCTAAAGTACTCTGAAAAAATTCATACTGGGACAACCACGGTAAATGAGTAGAATCAAAGGAAAAAACAACATTTCCGTTTTAGGCTGCAAAAATACTGATAAACCGCATTTCCGATTACTCTTTTTTAAGAATGGAAACTTAAATAAATCAGTAATTCCCTTACTCTAGCCAATGCAAGTTATTAGCTATGCCTGAGCAGATTGACATACTTTTCTGGTACACCGGAAGTAACTCAAAGAAGAAGATGCGGTACAGATAACTTATATAGCCTCAGACAAAGCACAAAAACAGGAGCCGCCCGCAATGCAGTTGCCTTAGCCTCATAGTCTGTGGAAAATAGTGTTGGGATTACGTTTATTGTTCAATTTACCATAAGCTTTGGTTAAGAGTGCGGGTAAGCGTTAAAGTTAGTTCAGGTTGAGTTAAGTCGCTGATGTACGTTCACTGGCCACTCGCTCTGCCATGGCCCTAATTTCTTGAGCCCTGACGACAGCCGTAGTGGCTATCAGTCTAGGCACAGACAAGGCAGACCGGAATGACCAATTCTGGCCCGCAGTGCAGGTGCGCTTTTTGCCAAATTTCGTGAAAAATAGGGTGAGGATTATGTTAAACGCAAAATTTAAGGTAAGATTTTAGCTAAGAGTTCAGGAATATGTACAAGTAAGTTAAGGTTAAATTAAGATTGAGTGATAACTGTATGGTTAGGGATTAAGAGTGGCGATAGGATTACGGTTTAGGCTTCAGTTAGATCCAGTGTAAGATCTAGGACAAGGGAATATGTAGTCCATTTTAGGACATTTAACTGTCAACACAGGGACTTCCAGGAAAGCCTTTTCTGGCTTATTGGCCATCGTCAGCTGGAGATAGCCAACTGCAATGTAGCAGCGAAAATTGCTGCCACCTTTGAGTTTCGAACCCGCGATTCTGTTAGTTAGCGGCCAATACCCTTACCAATAGCCTACGGGCCTGACGTCATGCCGGTTTTTGATCGGTGTTCGCCTTTATACTAATGTATGGTCCCGATCAACAATCGGCAAGATGTCGGGCCAAGCCATCAACGCAACAATTACGACCCCTAACAGCGGTTATAGTATTTGAAAATTACAGTGCTCATGCGGGTAGCCGCTACAAACTATAAATACTGTGCAAGTTGTGCACATATCTGTGCATGTATCACACTATTCGATGGTTACCTATGATTAAAAGTTCTCGAAAGAATTCGAAACGTCAGGCCAATAAACTTCTTTTTTCAGCGTTCGTATGCTAGGGGTCTCATTGTGGACGTTTACTGGTGCTCTCTGTATGTTAACGTATTGTGTGTTCGCATCCTCTAATCTCCGACCTAAACCACAATCCCAGTCTAAATTTATACAATAACATTTAATTTCAATATGGACTCGACTCCTAATCCTAACGTTAAGGCCGCTTGAAAAAGGACTCTTGAGCAAGAACCGTGCGGCTTTGCGCCCAGGAAAATATGGTTTGGAATTGAAATGAGGGTTAAGGTTTATTTTGTGGTTAGGTTTAAGGTTGGAGTTAGAGTCAGGATAATGCTAGGGATTAAGGGTTATCTTGGCATTACTTGTAAGGTTTAGGTAAAACTAGGGTTGGTGTTATAGTTACCGTTTAATTTTATGTAAGGGTTAGCGTGAGGGTCACGAGACAACGTCCCCTCTTTTAAGTGAACGGAATGTTCCTATTCATGTGAACAGTTTAGTTATGTAAAGAAGTCATTCTCCCTATCCCAATTTTACTTCTTCCCTTATCCCCACATCAATCTTGAAACCAATTCTAACCTTTACACACGTTAACTGGTATTTATCGCACAGATAACTGTACTAAGTGCCCTTCCTAATCCCGTACCTGTTATGAAGTTGATTTCCATAAGCGACCCCTACGGAATCGAACTCTCATACCTGCGGATGTTTTCACATTTCACATTGTCGACGTTGTCTTTGTTGGTAAGTTTATTTTGCCTATATCATTAGCCATTTTGCGGATGCTAATTGGGCATTACAGCGAGCTCCAAGTCACAGCGGGGCGAGTAAGTCCCGTAAAAGTCCGCTGAGCGCCTTTCTATAATTGTGTATATTTTCGATCGAAACCGGCAAGGCAATGAGCCCCTAGAAAAATGGTTGGAGCTTTCGATTTCTAGCCAGCATGTGGTGGATTCGAGCCCCATGTTGTGCGCCATCTGAAGTTGGGTAATAAGGACTGATTAGGATTAATAAACCAGAAACCGCCTTTCCAGTCTCCCTTGTCTTTGCTGGTAATATCAGTCTGCTTATAGCCTTCGGTGCTGTGTGGCTACTGGTAGGTCTTGTGAGAGAGAGAGAGCCTCAGCATGGATGGGATGAGCGAGTCACATAAGTTATCAGTAAGTGTCTATCTAAAATTGTGTTATCCGGCTATTCTTTTAGTTGTAAAATTGGCCAAAGGCGTAATGTATTATGAACTGAGTCTTTTGCACGCTGTTCATAGTAAATCATGAGTGGAAACGAATGTGTGGTTTCCGGTTCTTGCTGAAAAGATGATGAAGACACAACCACTTGGACAGCAATTGCATTTGTGTGAGTTTTTAGCTTCGTACAAGAGGTCATCTTCAGACTATGAACGTGCAGTAACAATTGAGTCGCCTTTGTAGTTCAGCCAAGAGAAAGGAGAAGGAAGTCATATTTGCGAAAACGATGAGTCCAAGATATCTCACGACAGTTCCCCCGTCGATTTCAACGATGGGCACTACGCGCTCCAACAAGCCGCAGCAAACGCTGAAGCAAGCCGCAACAGAAACTAAGGTGAGCTGGACAAGCAACACGAAAGTGACAGCAAGCGGGAGCAACGCAACGAAATGGTACGAGAGTAAACAGGAGTTTAGGCAGACTCGCGCAGAATCTACCCACTCGCTAGCCTCTCCCACCTCCGTAACCGGTGTAAAGACAATTTCAATATGACCGGGGATTAGGGAGGGTGTAGATAGCTGGCGCGATAAACACTCAGCACGCGCACACTTGACGCAGCGATCTCGCTAGGTATGCTCCCGACTGCGCGGGAGCGCCATGCAGGCCACATTAAGAGGGAGCCATTGCAGCCTGATTCTCAGTCCTCCCTCTCCTCCCGTACGCACACACAGACACACGCGTACAGGAGGAGCAGCAACGTAGGGGGCCCTAGTTTTCCCGTCAGTTGGCAAACCCTCCAAGCCACGGCTTTTAGCACACCGTGATAGATTCAGACGCATTCAGATTTATTATAGTGAAGAGAGAAACGCGCTGAGGTTGACCTCACTCTCTCCCCCACCGCATAGTGACCGCCTAGCTTTCCCGGCCACCCAAAGTGGGGTCTGAAACCCAGTGGGAGCGCGAGCGCAGTCACCAACAGGGAATCAGAAGTGAGAGAAAGTGCCAGCGCCT
>JAYGXS010002309.1:0-10709 GCA_036362985.1 Ligula intestinalis | reverse complement strand
CGAAATCCTAATTGCGCATTCGAAAAAAATCTTATGTGTTTCACAATGTATTATCAATTGCTTCTTGTTGATCTTATCCTTAACTTTGCAGCATACGGCGGTCAGACTCAAGGGTCTGTACTTGTTCGCACGATTACCACTTTTTATGAAACGGTGAAATATGCGCTTTTTTTAGTCCAGAAGAAGTATTCCAGTATCAAAATATTTCCGGCGCATCAGTGGAAGTGGTTTAGATAGCTCTTTAGCGATTTCCTTGAGCAATTTCGCAGGTATCTCATCTGGATGCGGAGATTTACATTCCTTCAAGCTTTTTAGTTCTTGAAAAATAGTCAGTGCTCCATAAATCATCAATATTTTTTGCTCTCACGAACTCGTCAATAGTTGCGACACAGTGAGGTTCTATTATAAAAACCAACTTAAAGAAATCAGCAAAATATTTTGCATTATTTTTACAATCGAAGATTTAGAGAACATCAACATTTTGCATAACAGGAATCGGGTTTCTGTTGCGTGTGCTTTGCCACAAAAAAAAACTAAGAAAAAACTTTGGATTCTTGACATTTGGACGAATTTAATCGCTCTCAATGTTCCATCGTGCTTTGAAAATCATTATTTTTACCTTGTTTTGCTGGATTTTGTAATGTTTAAAATCTTCTTTGCGGCTTGTGCTGCGAATTAACTTTAAAAGCATTCCTTTTTCATTGATCTGACTTTTGACATCTCTTTTCAGCCATGGAGGTTGGCTTGATAACTTTAGCACTGAAAGTGGGCAATGACTGCACATAAGATGGAATAACAACGCCTTAAATGTATTCCAGTCGACAGTTACATTCCCGGAGAGAAGAAGATTCCAGTCTATTTGTGATGCCTCTACTCTCATTTGAGAGAGGTCATCTCGCCATATATTCGGCATTGCATCATCTTCTGCAGGCAGTAATGAATTAAGATATTGGCAGAAGGCAGAAGACTTGTCGAACACCGGATCAATTTGATTATCGTCTTGAGCTTTCGAACTCATACAGGAGTTCATCTTCAGAGGTAAGAAACAGCAACCAAAATGAGGGTGATTATAGTAGCCAAAGGCCCATCAACTGTCAGTGGTCGTCAAAGGAAAAGACAAAAAACCAGAAGGATGGAGGTCTAAGGGTAGGGGGAGCAATTAAAATGGTAAACGCTTATTAACTGTCAGTAAAAACGGCTGTCATTCGGGGTAATGAGCAGTAATTAGTGTAACGCCTTGTCACCAGGGTAGAGGGTCCCGGTGATTCTGCCTCTTCTTCTGGCCGGTTCTAAGCGGGTTCCTGTTCAGTTTCAATTTTGACGCAATGTGTGGCCTTATTTCGTCCTTCACTTGCATAATAGCGGAAAACTTTGTAGGCCGTGGGGCGGTCTAGATGCCTGTTGACGAAGTTGGCATCTGAGTACCCTGCCTCAAGCGTCAACCTTTCGGCCTTTGAGTTTCCTCGGCCAAGGAAAGTTAATCCTTGAATGTCAAAGTTGTGGCCAGTTTCTCCAATGTGTGCTGCAAGCTGCGAGTTAGGATATAGTTGCTGAGCCACCCGTTTGTGTTCGCGTAGCCGGGTCTGCAATTTTCGGCCTGTTTCTCCCACATAATTACAGTCTCTGTCATTGCAAAGTGCCTTGTAGACAACTGCAGAGGTTTCGGTAGGGAGCAGTCTGTCTTTGGGTTGCATCAGACTACTGTGTATTGTTGCCTCAGGTCGATAGGCTATGCCCACTCGAGCGGATTGAAACAGTCGTGAGACTTATTCAGAGACTATTTTTGTGCAGATAATGGCCGTTCAGACGTCAGGTTGTTGTTGCATCGGCCGCCATCTGTTCCCTCGGCGTCTGCTGCGTTTGATAAATAACATCGGGTATCCATTGGCTTGGAAGAATTCATAAAGATGTTGTTGTTCAACTCTTCTGTCCGCAGGAGTGCCACAGTGCGTTTCAACTCTTTCGAAAAAAGAACGAACGCAAGCGCGTTTGTGACACACGGGGTGATTGCTGTTGAAGTGCAACACTTGGTTTGTGTCAGTGGCTTTACTTAATACTGTGGTTTACAGTAGTCCAGTTGAACGCCGTCGCAAAAAGACATCGAGGAAGGGTAGTTGATTGTTTCGCTCCGCTTCCATCGTGAATTGGATGTTTGGATCAACAGAGTTCAGTAAATTATTGAGGTGCTAGATATCAGATGTTTTGACAACGACAAAAGTGTCATCCACATATCGAGCCCAAAACTTTGGTTGATACTTGGCGAAGACCAAGTGCTCTATCCGTTGGAGGACCACTTTAGCAATCAGGCCTGATAGGGAGCAGCCCATGGGAGCGCCTTTTATTTGCTCATATATTTGCCCACCAAATGTGAAGTAGGTTTTAATACACTGTCATAAACGTTCGAGCAAATGGTCAGACTTCGGAGGTTTGTCGCTTTCCTCGTAGCGTTCATTTAGAAGTTGTTCGATAACATCAATCGCTAGTTGTTGTGGGATATAAGTGTAGAGTGAAACCACGTCGAAGGGTACCATGGATTCATCTAGCTCCAACTTCAGATCTTTTATCCGTTCAAGGAACTGTTTGGCAGAAGCTACGGTTGTTGCTGAACCTACCAGACCGTATGTAGGGGTACCACGAAGGGAGACGATTGACGAATCAAGATTATAATGCCACAAAACATCAACGTGATAACTTCGACCTAGTGAAAATTGGCAGCATACCTCGTCTACACTGTCGGGATGTTTGGTAAAGACAAGGTCTTTAAAACTAGCCTGTTGCCCTCTACGTGCTCTGGTTAAAACGAGGTGTTGTGTGAGAAGAACCTTGTGTTGTTTTTAAAATATATTGAATAAAGGCATTTTTAAAACACTTCACCCGCAAATCGTTCCAACTTATAATCATAATTTTATTATGTCACTTTACAGACATTTTTAAAGAGCAGGTTATGCACCTATTGGGCGCCTTCCAACCTCTCGTAAACAAGACAAAAACATAAAACAAACTGCCTTTGTTGCAGCCAGTATTTGTTCTGTTTCAGGTTTTGTGTTTTCTCAATACTAGGCGAGATAGAAAGTTTTTTTCAAGTGAAAAAACCTGCCTTCTAAGGTATTATACAAAAGGAATAAGCTGAGTTGACTCATCGGCAGGAGTTATGTTGCAAATTGTAAAAGGACATTAGTTCAAGACGCAGAGGGTTAGCACAATAATATATTGTTCTCAGTCTTCCTTCAATGGTTGTCGCCAAAAGTGGCGCGCTATCCACTGAATGGTTCGCATAATGCGGGCTGCTGCTTAAGCAGCATTAGCTTCAGCATAAAGCCTGGCGGGATTCAAATTCCACGAGCACCATCAGAGTGAAAGAGAGACTCCACTGAATCAGCAACCAAAATTCGCGAAAGTTGTCCTTAATGTAGAAAACTAGTTAAAACTATCTTAAACATAGAATAGCTTTGCTCGGTTTTAATAATTCTGGGCAGCTTATTCCAGATTGATATGGTGTTTGCTGAAAAGAATTGTCGGTACATAGGAAGAAATAAAAATACATCTTGATGACTGGCACGTCGAGATTGCTCAGGCTGCCTTGTTGTACTAAGAGGATTAAAGGTTTGACCATTCAAAAGTTTAACCAATAAAAATAGACCCTTTTGCAATCGACGAAGCCACGAAGGATCCGGCTTTATAAGTTCGCACCTTTGTTGGAAGACTACGTTACGGTGTTCTGTAGTGAAAATTATACTAGTGAATAATATTGCACCGATTCTATTTAACTTCCGTTCACTAGTGCGCAGAAGCCTGAATAAGGGCAAGTAGTATCCAAGACTAGGTCTCATGTACATATTATAAAGGCTAGTTCTAACCTTGACAGTCTTAAAATTTCTAAGGATTAATCCGGTGGTTCGGCGTGCTTTTGAGACTATCAGGGCAAAGTGCTCTGGCAAATTGAGACTATTAGAGTAGGATATGCCCAAATCCTGGGACATTAAGTTCGTGGCTGTCAATGCTTTATTCCGTTTGAGGATCGTCGCCAACAACCATAACGAAACATTTGTGCCACGAAAGGGTGATGCGCCATATGCAAAACCACTGGGCGAAGGCCTGAAGATCCTGTTTATCAGCTCGAGCGCGCATTGAAAACACGCATGAGAATAACATCACGTAGACTGCCTATCCCATTTATGCACACCAGTAAACTTGCATTGGTATGAGTGTCTGACCACGTTGGTCAGTAAAAGGTCACAGCTTCCAGAGGCTGCAACCGCAGTGCATTAAGTGTCAGCAAAAAAGCCTCTTTACCATTGGAAATACTTCCAGGCCTGTCACACACATTATGACAAGGCATTCAATCAAAACAAAAAGCTTACTTAAATTCAGTTTGATAGAGTCAGCCAGATTATGCACTCACTGCCTGCACGTGAGGCAGACAGTCACATTACTGGTGACCACGACTACCTGGACGTAAATATGGCGATAGAAAAGGTAGTAGGTCGTGCGATTATGCCCGTCAGTCGATAACTAATTGATTACACATCTCGGGATGGTTTTGGGCCATGCTTCATGCAGGGCTGTTCTCACATTTCTGATATCAATTTAGTCTGTATAGATATGCAAAGCCAGTCCTCAGCAAAACACGATTCCTGCGGCCTGGTATGCTCTGCTATATTCTCTCAGTTCCGATTTCCTATTGTACACTGCGCTCGCACTTCTGTTGGTTACAAACCGCACCTCAGATGTTCGAAAAAACCAAGTAGTCTCAATACAGTGAGGCAGAGGATGAGATCATCCCACGGCGCCTTTCTTTCCTCACTTAAATAAATATGAATGCCCTCGCGCATATCACATTGCACTCAAGCCTTGACTTGTATGGTTTGCCAACAAACGGGAAAACTCGCACACCTACGTGAGTCCTATTGTACGCGTGGTTTTTGTTTGTGTGTATAGGAGGCGAAGGAGGGCTTAGCGTCATGGTTGCAATGGCTACCTCTAAAGTGGTTTTCATAATAATAGTTTGTAAGGGAAAGTTCAAGAATTGATTTATATGGCGGGTCATTCAATCTAAACTAAGATTTAGCCGAAATTCAGTTTGATCGGGCCAGCCGTATTATGCACTCACTAAGCGAAGGTGTGGCATACAGTCGCATTACTGGTGACCGCCAATACCTAGACGTAAGTATTGGGAGTCCAAGTGGTAATCGTTCAAGAGATTGGTCTGTATGCCAATGACTGATTGGTTACACCTTAGAGGGTAGTTTTGGCTCACGCTTCATGCAGGGCTGTCCTCACATTTCTGAGATCAGATAAGTAGGCGCAATGTATATGCAATGCCAGTCATCAGCCAAACACGATTTTATTGGCATGGCAGGCGCTGGCTTATTCTCTAAGTTCTCATTTCCTCTTCTTGACTGCGTTCGCGCATCTCTGGCGTTCAGGCCCAACCTCAGTGTCTGAAAAAGAAGGTGGTCACTATGTGGTGAGGAAGAGAGTGACGTCGGCCTTTAGCGACCTGCTCTCGTTACTTCAATAAATCGGAATGCACTTGCACCTTTCATGGTGCGCTTAAGGCCATAGTTTGGAGGGTTTGCCAATCGGCGTAAAAACTCAGGCCTTCTACTTGAGTCCTCTTGTACGCGTGTGTTTTGTGCCTGTGTATGGAAGGAGAAGGAGGAGTGAGAGTCAAAATGCAATGGCTCATTTTGAATGCCGTTCATGATGATAGTTTGTAGGGGTTAGATCTAGAATTGACTTAAATATTCCTAAAACGAACTTCAATTTGATTAATCCAGCTGGATTATGCACTCGCTGAGTGTAGGTTGGCAGACAGTTGCATTACTGGTGACCGAGACTACCTGGACATAAGTATGTGGGTCGAGGTGGTAGAAGGTCAAGAAAATTTGCATGTCAGTCGATGACTTAATTGTAACCCATCTCAGGTGGGTTTTGAACCCGGCTTCATGCAGTGCTGTTCTCACCCTTCTGAAATCGAATACTCTGATTGCATATGCATTGCCAGTCTTCAGCCAACCTCGATTACTGCGCCCTGATAGGCGCTGGCACTTTCTTTCAGTTCGGATTCCCTGTTTGTGACTGCGTTTGCGCTCCACTGGGTTTCAGACCCCACCTCAGGTGTCCGAAAATCTTGGCGATCAGTTAACGTTTTGGGAAAGAGTGAGGTTGACCCTCGGCGCGTTTGTCTGCTCATTATAATAAATCTGAATGCGCTTGCATCGATCACGGTGCGCTTAAGCTCGTGGTTCACATATTAGCCAACTAAGGGCAGAACTCGTGATCCCGTCGTCAGTTCTCTTGTACGCGTGTATTTTGTGCGTGCGTATGGGAGAATAAAGTAGACTGATGGTCAAGCTGCAATGACTTCTTCTTACTGTGGCCTTAATGGCACTCGCACCCAGGCTAGACCATACCTTCGAAATGGCTGCGTCAAGTGTGCGCATGTTGAGTGATTACTGTGCCAGCCATCTTCACCCTTCCTCACTGCTGGTCATATTGTCTTTGTCTTTATACAGGACGCGGAGGTGGAAGAGGCGAGCAAGTCGGTAGATTCTGCGTGTGTCTGCCTAAACTCCTTTTCTTTTTCGAGCTAGTTCTCTGTGTTGCCCCTGCTTGCCGGAACGTTCTTGACACATTCCCAGCTTGCCTAAGCGTCTACATGGCTTGTTTTAGCGTTCGCTGCGGCTCTTAGCACACCTGGTGCCCATCTTATAAAACGACGGGGGAACTGGTCAAGTTTAAGTTATTTACGGGTAGACTGGCGTCCTTCCACATAATGAAAGCAGCCGGGCGATAGGACAGTAGAGAAACACACAAACGCGCATGCCCTGTGCTCGCGCGCGCCTACAAAGTGAGCGTGATACTAACACACACAAGCATAGGACGAGCAGGCGGCATATCAATGTCACCCTTGCAACAAATGCTAACGGAGACGCACACAGTCACAGTCATCACTTTTATTAAGTATAGATATAATAAGAATATATCGTAAAATTACCGTTTACATGCATAAAATAGTCACATTTGATATTTACTTTCATAGTTATACATTTATTGTGAGTGGCGGCTGTTAGGAACCGAGTGTATTTTGCCAGTCTACTGGAGGGCAAGCTTTATCAAATCTCAATTCCGTACCTAAGCTATGCCCAAGCTTCGTAAGCACGAGTGTTCGCTGACCTCATGTGAGTTCACTGCTGTTCTTTTTTTGAATATCATCACTAATGCCTACTCATGCATCGTTGGGCAATTTAAAGTTTGGGGGCATGTTTGCTGCTCGAGGACGAGGTTTTTAAGCAATCTTTTCTTTTGTTACGTACCTAAATACTCCAGATTATGCATGTGGCTGTCCATTTTTTTGCGTAAACGTGCATTCCCTCTGTTAAAACGCCACGACATGACATCTTTCGTCGTGCGACCATCAGCGATTTAGCGAGAATTCAAAGCAATTCCATTCTTTGCGAATGTACCAAATGGCAACTGAGGTGGTCTTATGTTCATTCGAACGCTACTGAACTTCTGTAGAAGCAATCATGTAGTCAAAAAATGAAAAAGTGAAACAGCAAGTTCGCGATTCCGTGCTGCAGCTCAGACGTATATCATTGTCATCAAAACCAACGCCTGCAAAATAAAACAGAAAGCAAATGCTATGTTTTATTGAAAGGCAATGTACTGCGGTTCGGCTCATTGGATGTAGTTCACCTGACCGACATATTTATATGTGCAATGCTCTCACAGATTTTGAAAAAGGAAACCGTTGGCACAGACGTGCAGGTGGTGTGGTTATTATGTCCTTAGACCAATAACCTCACTATCTTATGTATGAATACTTGTATTTCTTCAGCTGCTTTCAGCCAAATATAGGTTTTGTTTTCCGGCGATGAAATGTCCTCAGTTTTTCAAGTTGAGCAAGGCTGTGGTGAATGTTAGAGCCAGGGGACCAATGCAGCAGGATGTCCTTACTGGGACCTTTTTCCTAGAGTACGCGCAGACATAACCTGCCAAGCACCCTTGGGCTCAATATTCAGTAAGTGTTTTGGTCCCATTTTCAAGACAACTGCATTCAGGTAAATAGTGTCGGTGGACCTCAGCTGGAAGAAACGTTTTAAAACGCAGGAACATGCAGGAAAACGTTTGTTTAACTCCTTAAATAATTATCTTTATTTCTTCAATAAAAGTTATTAGGAAGTCAGGTAAGAATTTACAGTCCAATTTGGAGAGATCAAGTTTTCTCATGAAAAGAAGTCTATGCATAAAAGGCGACAATATAGTACTCTAACCAGACCTCAAATAGGCGCTTCAATAACTTAAGCTATTCTGCTGGATACCTTTGTCTTCTAAGCAGACACCCCAGTCTCCGAACTGAATGCTACATCCCCTTTGTATGTATCGCTTTCGAAAACGGTCCCCGGTTCCGCATCAGTAGACCTGAAACCGCCCACAACACGCCGGAACAACCATGTTTGCCAATGTTCACAGTACTAACGGGAAAATTCACGCAAAATGTACTACTGACATCCCATGAAGGAAATGCTTTGGACAAACGTCCATGCCCATGACTAGTCACCTTACAGAAAGGCCGCGCGTGCATATAACGCTTCTGTCACGAGAACGCGTACTGACTTTCGATATTTCCACATGGTTGATTGTCTGATTGACTCAGCTATGTCCCTTGCGTCCACCCTTAATTTAATTTAGCTTTTCGGTTCGAATGCATTGCGCTGACCTGCTCTAACCTGCTGTACCACAATCTCTTTCTTTCTGGCCGACTGGCTTACTGTATTTCTCCCTTTTACGGGCTCCATGGGGCTAAATACATCTGTTGTACGTAACCGTACTTGTCCATAATGACATCAGTCAAATCTGAACAACTATGGTTCCTTTATAAATGCCTCAAACAATGACGTCCAAAATGGCTGTCGTGGAGGGCAAGTTCATTAAGATTGGAAGTAGGGTAAGAGTCACAACATGATTCTCGTTTCATTAAATTGCATTACATAAATATGGGGATGGTTGTTATCGCATCCTCTGTATTCAGCAGAGTACAGTATGTCACCGTCTTTATCCCCAACGATGACCGATATATCTGCCAACGATTATTGTGCACTTTTTTCTGCAGTCTCGATACGCAATGCACATTAAAATAAACTATGTCACCACACACTCAAAATGAGATGGATCACTTGCAATGTATTGTAACGGAACACGCCACCTGGGGATGTGAGATAATGGCAATTTAGAGCAATTGACGTTATTGGCTAGATCTCAAAGCGTCAGCCAATTCTTGGTCATTGTTTGGCCAATCAATCTGCTCTCCATCCATCAGTCTTTTAAGAACATTGTCTTGAAAAACTAAGTCTAAGGTATATCCATGACAGCATAACTAAAGCCATTTGCAGATCAGCGTTTTAAAACCAGACGCAAGCAATGCACTTGCATTTTATGAAATTCTTGAATTCATCCATGCCTATGCACTTTTTATGTTGTTCTCTCTATCCGCATCAGTGATGGTGTCGGAAGTATTACAAACATGCGGGCCTAATCAATGGCACTATATAGTCCAGTTTGTTCTGACAGAACCTGGTAGGCTGAATAAAGATAAAGACCGCTTCTGGTTGCGCAATGTATTATCCAACAGCACAAAAAGTTAGTGGGGCTTGCGGTGCATACCTTTTTGTTTTCGCTCTTTCGATAAGAAAATGTGCGCCTAGACAACCTAGAACCATCTCGACATCGGCCACTGGCGCCGCTATGTGGGTGGGTGTCTCCTTAGTTTGACGCACGGACGGCTTGAATGCCGGCATGAGTCAGCTGATCTGCTCTTTTCGCCAACGGCCGTGAATGCATGGGGAGTCCCACCTCCGTAATAGGCACATTAAGAACAAACTCATCTCGATTCCCTCTTTCGCTGACCATATGCTGCTGACTTCAAAATTCTGACTGGTTGATTTGGAGATTGGTGGAATGGTTGTTCTATCACGAGCCTTCTACTTAAGTTTGCCGCATGCACACGGTGCCCCTCGTTAGTCTTGTAATCAATTCAGACCCGAACACTTCTTAGCAGAAAGAAGTAAAACTGGGCAATTGGGAAATAGAGATGTGACCATTTTGCGCTTGAAAACACATTAAGACGCTGTTTGTTAATGGTAAAAGTCTACAATCAGTCCAAAACAATTTTCGTATTAGCAATCGCATATTCTTCTTCTGAACTTTGTTCCTTGTTCTCTGTGGCATTTCTCGATATTAGTTGATACCAACTTTACTACGCCCATTAATGCCCTCGTGAAAAATATTATGCATTAACCATGTCCCAATAGCATTATTCTTCGTCCGCAGAAGACATTATGTGATTTAACACTATCGATGGCTTCATTGATGACATAATCATATCCTTCCCCACGTCACTTAACAGCATCTTAACTAGCTCACACCATACAAAGTGTATTTATAATACACGAATAATGGTACTTAGACTTTATCAGTTCAACTTACGTTTGCGTGTACATATGTATATGACCAAATGCCATGAAATCAATAGGTTTTTTAAAGGCGCTGCCTACTATCACAACCAGACAAACTTAAAAAAAACGGAAGCCCAAATGAAGAAATTTATTTGGAGCCATGCTAATGGCTCCTATTGTCTTACCATTATCTATGATTAGGAATCACCGACAGAATCCAGCATTTCTTATACGAGCAAACATGCAAGT
>JAYGXS010002307.1:0-10721 GCA_036362985.1 Ligula intestinalis | reverse complement strand
GTTTGGCTAATCTCAGTCAATCGCCCGAGCAAACACAATTGATGGTTTAGCCGTAAAATCCATCGATTAAAATCCTTAATGAAACTATGCAGGCGAGAAAGAACTGCAATAATAGGTTGCAACATTTTGCACTACGGGGCAGATTTTAATTTATCTGAGACTTTTGATGCCATCATCAGATGACTTCTCCCATAGTAACAGTTCAAATAGCCAGATTCTTACTAATTAATTCGATGTCTTGGGGGACAGCTAACGTAAACTGTACTTATGCTTGTTGCGGTTGTGATCATGCCTGATTTAGTCGGCCGCAATGATGTCACGAACGGTACTTCTCCATACGTGATGATTGGCGGCAGCGGATCTGGAAAGCTCCACCCAGTCTCTTCTGCGGCGACGGAGACCGAAGACAGAAGGTCCAATAACTGCTTCCATGTCTTCCATGTCTTGACGGACGGTGTCGAGTCAAGTACTCAGTTCTCCTCCTCTTCGACGTTTCCAGGTGGGCTGCGGCGTCGGGTCGAGGACAGCATAGCTTAGTTCGTGAGGTGGATGACAGAGAACGTGTTCAAACCACCTCAGTCGCCGTTCTTGAATAGCCTCGGATATCCTCATGATACGATCACAGCGTGTAAGAACCGCTGAAGTCGCTATACTTAACTCGCAGGATCGTCCTCAGGCACCGGTGGTCAAAGACCTCCAGTTTTCGCTTTTCTTCCGTGCGCATCCAAATCCATAGGTAAGGGCTGACCAGATGGATGCACGGTATACACGAATCTCCGCGGCGATGCAGATGTCACGTCGAAAACATAGGCGCTTTTGAAAGATTGAGAAAACCCAGCAGCAGCATCGATACGAGAAACAATGTCGTCCATGCTCTACCCATTCGGTAGCAGCTTCGCTCCGAGGTATTTAAAGCTGTCTACTTCTTAAAAATGATGGCTATTAATCCCCGGGGGTGCCTTCTTCTTGTCAGGGATGCAGCTCGAGGATTACTTCGTCTTTCCGGAACTTATGGACATGCCAACTGATATAGCGATCTCACTTAACCGCAACACTATCGACTGTAGACCACCAAAGTTTGAGACTAGTAGCGCAATAACATCAGCCTATTCAAAATCAGTTAGCCGGCGTCCGGGTGCAAGTTAAACGCCGTCCTCTTCATGCAAGGCCTTGCCGAGAATCCAGTCATTGACGTAGTTAAACAAAATGACACAGCCCCGTCGGACACCAGACCGGATATCGCTTTTGTGGTGACCGAGCAGTGTTGGCAGTATCCACTGTTCAGAAGAAGAAGAAGATACGATCATTGGAACAAGGACTTTATTTTTCAGCGATCGCATTTTCTTCTTCTAAACTGCTGCCTGGAACTCGTACATTCTCCTCCATTAGTATCCACTGTATTTCAGACACAGGAGTGGGGTTCGGAAGGGGTGGGGTTCAAGGTATATGTTATATAATGACAGAAGCGACTGAAAGTGAAGAAGGCCTGGTCTCCCAGTTCCCTTCCAAACCTAAAGCGCTTCTTCTTACTAAACATGACGCTGCACGTTAGAAACACTCACATGACATCTCACTGCCCTTTGTCAACAGAGCGACGATACCACCTTTTATTGGAGTGAATGTGCCTTTCACTCACTCGGTACTTTAACTCGATACAGTTAATAGAATATCCCCTATGCCATTCTGTAGAGTACTTATGACGCTTATATGGGAAGAAGATCATACTGATAACGCAAATGTCAACCTTTTGATCGAGAATAACTCCATCATGAGAAGACTAGAACATATGTGGAACTTCTAGCTCGATGAAGTTAAACTTTAGGAAAAAACACACTGATTTATAGGTCTTGAAAAACAGGCTAACAATAAACTACGAATATAAAAAGGGTACGTGAAGACGACTTTTGAGTATGTAAGGAGGGCCTAGGTAGAAGTTGGTGCATCAACATCCACCGCTGTATCGGGAAAACCACCACCTCATTCGATAGGAAATTCAATGAAACTAGAGAAGCGAGGGGCAGTGTCTGACAGTGGTTGTCAGTATGGATGTACGTCGCTCAATCAGAAAGTACTGCCGGTGCCAGACCTCGTCTACAGGTTATGTATAGACTTTGCTCGATTCCGCGAGTTCCCATATGTTGCGGTGTCGGCATGGAAGCAATGGTCCACAAGATCAGAGCTGCAAGATCTCAACGTTGGTGTTTAGGATTTTGCAGGTGGACAGCTGGTGAGGTAAAACCCAGCCTTAGAGTTAATTATATGACTGTTTATGCGTTCGGGGCAACCTCAGTCCAGTGTGTCGGCACCTGCGTATTTATTCGACAAAAAAGTAGACGATAAACTCTCCCAAAGCCTGCAATGTCAATTATTTGCGGAGGCTCTCGTATGCTGAAAATTGTTTGATCAGTCGCGATTCTGTCCAAGCTGTCATGTATATAGTTTCTAGCCTTTGAAATAAACCTTGCTAACATACGGCTTCCACCCTAACAAATGGTACAGCAACTCGGCTTAGGCTCTCCTGGACAGCCCCAAAGATAAACAAGTGGCGAAGGTGTGTGCCTTGATGTTGAGCCGGGCGCTGTTGACAGGCTAATAGGCATTGAGTGGAGCAAATCTGCAGTTTCATAATCGAGGAGATTGAAACTACGGCCACCGGAAAGGCGATGTTTTCTTACATCTTCGTCCTGTACGACTCACTTAAGTGTGTCGTTCCTGTTTTTCTGCCAGCTAAGCTGGTACTGCAGTAGTTGTGCCGAGCCCACCTTGGGTAGGATGACAAGATCAATGATTAATATGCGCAACAGTGGTTTATCTGGACCAGACACATATCAGGGCCTTAGCAATATTCCAAATCAATGCTTCTTGATCCCGCTTGCTAGAGTACCGAATTTATTGTTGTCTGTACGCTTCAACGAGTGGGAATCGAACCGTTGTCTACTTTCGCGCAATGACTAAAAACGGTGGTATCCTTACTTTCTTTGTGTAAAAAACGTCGCGAGGTCCAAAAGAAGCCAGAGTTGGAGCTCATCATACGATTCTGCTCGTCAAACTCTTAAACCAGACGAACACGAAAGTATCACTACCAATTACGTCCAAGGTCTTGTGGACGGACTCGATGGTCGTATTACATCTGATACGGAACGCCACATCACTTCTTAAAATATGCGTTGCCAACAGTTTTTATACCATCGTAGATTTATAAGACATATCATACAGACGATACGTAAATTCTGAGAGTACCGCGGCGGGCGTTGCTTCAAGAGGGGTACCCGATGACGGGCTGAAAACGGCTTTGTGGCTCACGGGTCCCACCCTTCTGGACAAGACGTGCGACGAATGACCCCAGGGACCGTATCAAATACTGGCTGTCTTGTCATAGCAACACAAAGTTGTATTAAGAACGGTCCTCATTGAGGACGATTGGCTATTGGGATTTTGCAGCTAAAGTAATTTTAGGAAACCTCTAAGACATGCTGCATTGCTGCGACTATTAGAAACCTTCCTAAAGGGGATAGTCTTGCAATAACCACAGCTAATTTCTAAACACCTCATCGTTGAAGACCTGGAAGGCGCCGAGTGCGATTTATTGAAATTGGTCCAGCGACCATGGTTTGAGGCTGACCCTTATTGGGCACATAGTCATCTTCGGAATACAGATCACGGGAAACGATTAATAGTCCTCTGAGGAATCTACCACCGGCCTGATTGGAGTAGGACGACTACATTACGCTCTGCTGCCGTATGCGACAAGGCAATCGGTCATACTTCGGCAAGACTATTTCGAACAACATGATCACCGATTGAATGGTCACATTCTTATATCGCATGTACTGCGAGAAAGCTGCTGGTCATTCATCATCAAACTCTTACCTAGCGAGTCCTCTCTGCTTTCATTACATGTCGGCGCTATCATTTATCACCCTGATGACAGTTTACGGCACCATTGCCGGCTGAGAGGCTAAGGTCGTATTATCCAGCATTCACATTCACAACGGACTATTGTAAGTGAAGGTAGCCCGGTGGTTGGAAAAGACGTGTTGTTACCGGTTCACATACCTCAGCATCCATGCGGTTCAACTAGAGCTAGTCTAGCAAATCACAACTGATTCGTTCCTATGTGCCTTCGGCAGACTCATCGCTACATTTTGTACTGAGTACACGGACACTTTTATCGTCAATCGAAGGAAGTAACCTCTGTTAAATTAAACCGAGATGGGCCCGAACTAAACATCTTATTTATTTGTTTCGGTAAATGTGGATCAACTCATATCTTCCATCGTTTCATGCCAGACAAAGGCGGATAATTGAGGCCTAGCATACCGAAATCGTTGATTTAGATCTCACCTGATCCAGTTGCAACTGGTTTTCAGAGGACTTATGTGTTGCAAACGATGGGAAGACCGGAGAACATGTCCAGCAAAGAAGTGGGGGGGGGACTGAAATAACCATTTCGGGCACTATAGCCGTCCTCGGTCAGTCATACCCTACCACAAGCGATGTACCAGCCGAGACCCGCACCCGCAATCCTTTGATAAGAAGTATAACGCTCTAACCATTGAGCCTCGCGCTCTTTGTCTCGTCAGTTTTGATCGGGAATATTGACATTCATTTGGGTTCACTAGTTTGCATTGGACAGGTTTATTTAATGTGTGCCTCACAATAAATATGACGCCAATATTATCAGCTGCTTACCAGGTGGATGACTTGTATGTATTTGAAGGGGGGGGGGGGGGAGAAGGAGGAAGTTTACAATTTAGTGGAATCTTTCCTGAGGCAGGAAGATATTATGCACCTAGGGTAAAAATGAAAGGAAAAAGGTCAACATCTAACCATTTTAGAGTTGCCGTTGCGCTAAACTTGCAAGCGTCTTACCCTTATTCTGTCCCTTATAAGTTACATTGATCGTGGACCTGTAACGGTTTAAATCTTTGAAATTCACAGCTCGCAATTTTACACACGATACTGCAACTTCTAGATTTTCATTTTATTAACACGCTACAACAAAAGAACACTTTAAACGCTTGAAAAATGGAGTTGTTTCTTGCCAAGAAAATCAAATATCACTGATTCGGAAAACAAGATTTTCGGTAAATTCTTTCCGACTCACCTATCATGAAAAAAATGAAATTTAGCTTCACATTTTGAACATTTGAGTTTAGTGCAGGGTCTTGTCTGGTTTTTTTATTTCCGCTAAGGAGTAGTGAGAATTTCAGACCAATTATCAGGAGAACGTAAGTTGTCTGTTCTCAAAGCGGATAGTTCCGAAATAATCCCCCAGTCAGTTCTTATACACACTGTGCAACGTTCATCTTCTCAATTCTAACGAAAACAGTCACTGAATAAATTTTCTTTGTTTCCCAACGAATGTCTTTCCTTCCTATTACTTTTCTAGGGTCCCTGCTTTCAGGCTTTAAAATGCTTTGCGGAACTAACTGACATTGGACTGGTGAATAAACGAAAGACGTGCTATTAGACAAAGCAGGCAAACATCATCAGGATACACAAAATACGGTAATAAGTCAGTGCAAGATAAAAATATCCTCAAAGAAAATTGAGAGTGTTTAATGTGTGGGCAGAACCAAACTTACTATCGTGGCTACGTTCAGTATGTCTCCTTAGACTTATTTTGTGTCTGAAGATGTTGCTACAAATTACACGTGCGAGCATTTGCAGTGCTGAAAAAAAAACAGAATGGAAACTCTTGAGTTTGTTCATTGAAAGAATTTCCGGCCTACGCACCATTGCAAAACAATAGTGTTTAAGAACATGATTTATTATTCTAGGTTGTGGTACTGAGGCAAATTTACCCTATGGTGGGTGCTAATTTTCGCAAGTGATGTGCTGAGGACCAGCAATATGAGTATCCCTGAAAAGTGCTGTCGCAAATGGTCGGTGGGAGAAGTGCCGCGACCTCTCGTTAATATGCTGGTTACTTACAAGAATTAGGTAGGTAAGTTGTCGAACTAAAACAAATATGAGCTGCTGGCGAAGCCGAGTTGACAAGGCACAGGAAGCGGACATGGCCAGGAGGATGAGTTTGTAGGTTAGGGTTGATTTAAAGGTTATGGCGCGAGAATATTTACTTTTTCACTTATTTAAACAAAATACCAAATGCCAAGCTTGACTAGCTCCACGCATTCATGCGTTCGCACAGCTGTTATCCAAGATACAACATGGTATAATTCCACCAAGTCCCTTCCTGTGCCGACTACACGATCGTTCTGATGTGACTGCGATCGCAACAAAGGCAGAGGTTTGGCCTCTGGTGAATCTCTTTACTCAGCGCGGGTTGACGATCTCGGCAGCCAAGTCGTCCGCCACTGTTTTCACACTGGACCCGAAGGAGTTCAATCTCCACCCGGCCATCACGGCCAACGCTGCGTCTTTGCTGTTGGTCCGTAAACCGAAGCTCCTCGGCGTCGGTTTTTTTCCTCTCTTCACGTTCGCGGACCATTCGAGGGAGGTCGCAAGCAAAGTGGGCCGCTGCATTAAGGTCCTCAAGGCTCTTGTGGGCACATCCTGAGGCTGCGCAAAAGAGTCCTTGGCGACCATATTCAAAGCGCTGGCCAAGCTGCATCTCACCTATCGATCATCGCCACGCGGAGGCCTCTATCCTGCGGGTTGCCTCTCACAACGCCCTCCCAGTTCAGTTGTTTTGGTGAACCTGTTCGCCCCCAGTTATACAAATCACCACCGCTGCGATATCCCAAAACTAGCCGCAGTCTTCGACCGTCCTTTATAAATGTCCACAAGGAAGCTGTGACATCATGCTTAGCAGATATACCCGTTGATGGTTCTACCATTATCACAGGCCTCCAGCGTCTTCAACAGAGAGCTGTTGTGGATGCAAAATTCAGCTTCCAACTCCCGGTCCTTTTGGGTGGCTATTCACCTCCGATTGCGCCCACGGAATGACAACACCCGAGGGTCACTCGCTGTACCCTGGCGCAGCTACGCAGTGGCTTCTTCATGCTTCTTCGCCGCTACCAACATCAACTCGACCCGTCCACACTCAAAAGCTGTCCCGACTGCAGCTGTTACCGCCTGATCTCACTCCTCAGCCCGGCCGTGGAAATACTTGAGCGTCCTTTTCTCCCCTCGCTCAATAGACATGCCAATCTCAAAGAGCCTCAACATGGTTTCAGAGCTTTCCACTCTACGTCTTCAGCCCTACAACGCGTCATGGACCGAATTGCATGTGGATTCAACAAATGAAACCTGCGGACAGAACAGTAATGATCGCCCTTGCCCTTGCTAAAACTTCTAACTCGGTCAACATTGACGCCTTGACGACATCTCTCATGGATTCGTCTCTACCGAACGAGCTCTGCAGATGGCTGAACTGCTATCTCCGTAGCAGACAAACGCGAGTCGAATTTTCTGGCACGCTATCCAATGCCCGCAACTTTAGGACAGGAGTTTCTCAAGGTTCTGTCATTTCCCCATCGCGTTTCAACATCTATATGCCTGACCTTCTGAATCCCCTCCTGAAGTCGAAGTAGTGTCTTACGCTGATGATATCACCTTGCTGTCTTCTCACCTAAATTTCCGCATAGCTGCCGACGCCTTAAATGACTGCATTTTCTAGTTTTGTCCGGCACCTAGATAATAATTATTTGAAGCTATCCAGTAACCCTATCCTCAGTAACCCTGTTTACTCCGGACCCCAACAAATACAAGTCCTATCCTCCAATTAAGGTGGAGGGCAATGAACTTGCTTTATGTCAGTACCCTAAACTCCTCGGCTTCACTTTTGACCTGACGCTGGCTCTACACCGCCATGCTGACAATCAACTCAAGAAAGCCAAAGCCAAGCTCAACATCCAAAGAGCTTTGGCAGTTTATTCTTGGGGCCAGGACACTGAGACGCTAGTCACGACATACCGGGCAACAGGCAAGGCAATGACTGAGCATGCATCAGCTATCTTTGCCCCACTGTTTAGCGACACCAGCTAGGCGAAAGTTTAACGCGTAGAGAACGCTGCTCTGCGCATCGCCATGGGCTATGGTAATATGGCAAACGTAGCTCACCTTTACCAGAAAACTCAAGCCCTGCCTCTGAAAGTTCACTCTATCATGCAGGCAAAAATCTACATTGCGCAGTCCCATACCCCAGAACATCCGGGTTATCGTCTCTTAACACGCCCTGCACCTGCTAGCCACATGGATAAATCTACCATAGACGCGTACCGCTCACATGCTTCGGTGTATCCTACTTATCTACCGATACCTGACCTCGTCAAGCGTATCCACACAGAAACTGTCGAGCAAGTCATTAGCAGCTATGAACCCAACAGAGTCCTCAGCGCTCCTCCGCCGGTCTCCGACGTCATGGCTAGAGAACGTAGAGCCAAACTATCCCAGCTGCGTTCGGCTTCTCCACGCTGCTGAATTCATTCAAATGCCGTCTCACCGCATGCTTCGACAACGCCACGTGCAATTGTCCTGACTGCCTCTTCGATTGCCCGGCCAACCCCACGGACCTCACACCTGAGGATCTATGGCTTCACACAGACAAAGCCGCTGAATTCCTTCATTTTTCTTAAAAATTTTATACCATTTATTTCTGGCAAACTAGGTTAATGGAGTATGTAAAAACAACAAAAACAAAAACAACAACAACTTCGGCATTTCGCCGCATGACTATCAGTATCTCTTCGTCTGCAGTTCCCAGCCAGGCAGCCAACTCACCCCCGTGGACACGCTGGAGTCGCGGCTTTTCTCCATCTCCCAACTAAACCCAGTTTGGACTCCGGCGGGGACGCCTGATCTAACAAGGGCTACTCAGCAACCAACTCACTAAGAGCGAATGGCTTGTAAATTCTTCCTGACTTCTCTTCAGTGCTGTTACCCACCTGGACGAGTTGAAGAGATCAACACCGAACTTCACCTGATACGGCTCTTAAAGACGTTAAAGCAGTTTTTGGACTTGCGGCATTCTGTACCCGTAACTGCAGGCGACAATTGATCGGGAATCTAAGAAACCCGATGGTTCTTTAAGCTGACGCCACCAAATAAAGGGTACCGTCAAAATGTATATTATCCTTCCCTCAACGAGCAAACAGGAGAAACACAGAAAAGGGAAGCCTGAACAAGCGTCGCGTCAAAAGCCAACACACACTAAATGAGGAAAAATAAATTGACGATACATAGCCTGATAGACACCATCGAAATGCTGCTCGAGTAGGCGGTTTTGTGCAAAGACTTTGCTACAGAACTCGTAGCTGTGAGTTTGCGTCGCTGCCAGGGAAAGTATGGCTAGATGGAGAAAAATGATAATTACAGTCCTCTTCCGTCGGGTGGTACTTGTGAAAATAAAACTGTTGAGCTGAAGCAAGACATCCATTGAGAAAATGGCTCCGCCACTGACGACGTCGCTGCGGTCACAGCAGCTGTTTGTAAAAAGGAGCCAATGTGGCCTACCCCACACTTTTGCTATCCAGTCGACTGCCTCTGCGACAGTTGGTTGACTAGTCTCGCGCTTCTTCCCTATCCAATACATCGCTTGGCAGACCAAGGCTGCTGGCTGAAGGGCGATTAGGCTATTGAGTCAACAGCCTCCAAAGATTCGCTAAGACGTCTCACATTATTCACTCATGCTAAACGGAATCTTCGCATCGAGCCAAACTGCCCGTCCGGTTTTATAACCAAATTAATTTGGTCCAGTAGTTCCTATTCAAAAAAGCCCTGGTGTTTAATTCCACTCACATTAATTTAAAAACAGTGTTTTTGCTATCATATGACCAGCTATTGGTCCTGGAGCGAACGAGTTACCAACTGATGAAGTGCTATCTCCTTGTGCTATCCTATTCTAGATTTCCTTATTTCAGATTGCTACACATGAGGTTAGGGACCAGCGGATGTGAGGTATGTGTAGATGCGGCTTAGGACTCATCATACATCGCGCTGGCGACCACCGTCATGTGTCGCAACATCGTATTCCGATTGGAAAGCAGTGCGTATGGTTGAGAAAGAGTGAGGAAAATGCTTCACATGTCGGCACTGTTAGGACTCTAGCCTAAACAAATGCTAGCAAAATTTCAGGCTTTCATGGGGCGTCGTGCTTGCTGCAATGTCTTTGTGTCTTCGGTTTGACCACCTCCACATTATGACATTAATAACTGGGTTGGAGACACACACACACATGTATTTCCAGGCACGTGCCCAAGTAATTGCAGTTCCTAAAGTACCATTTAGGTTCGTCACGGCAAGTGACCTTATCCCAATGCGCCCAATGATGCCACGAGCGAACGCGCCTGACAATCACTTATAAGCCACTGTCACCTCTCAGACAATGAGTTTGTTCATGGCCTGTGAGGACACCGCCAGTCCGGTCCCAATACCAGGGCTTGCGCCGAGGCGGGACAAACAGCGTGCTGGAGATCAACCAGCGAGAACTGCCACCCGAGAAAGCAACTCCCGATTATGTACACAATACACCCTCCTACGGATGGATTACAAAGCTACACCCTTTTTATTGAATTCTTCCTTGGGGTTTCCAAAACGTGTTATTAGACCGGGACAACACTGAAGTCAGCGTCACAACAAACACCACGTTGTACGGATTATGGTTGTCCTTATCGATGACATGCGTGTAACTAGTGTAGGGCCATCCTTGCATTGGTGGTGACTAGGACTGGCCTACGGTCACAAAAGAAGTGGCTCTTTTGAAGGCTATGGTTGAAGGGGAATATGAACTGGGATGGCACAAACCTTATTAT